>CM052268.1:10652666-10683857 GCA_028455795.1 Lasioglossum marginatum
ATGGCAATTATACTAAGTATTAATTTATAAATATAGAAGAAATTTTCGTTAATCTTGATGTTATTTACTTAAAAAACGTGTGGCTTTATGGAAATTTCGCAGTTCGTCTTTTATTAAACTATATAACTTTAACATTTTTCTGTAAATAAATAATATATCTTTGAATGTAATCATGTAAACGGTTTCTTTTATTAATCCTAAAATGTTATCGTGCATCAGCTTCTCATTACTATGACATAATTATAAGATTTCGCCAAAAAATCAGGTGGCTTTATAGAAATTTCGGGCACTGTATCTCGATCGGGAGGGTAGTTATGGGGTAAATTCGAGTATTTAGAACAGAGTATTTAAAACTCGAATAAACACGTATAGTTTTACTGCAGAAAATGTCAAACACTACCAGAAGTAGATGCATAACTAAAAATTGATGAAATAACAATTGCTCCAAAATTACTTTTTGCGTATTTCATCTTAAAATATTTCTTAAATATTTAAATACCGCTTCTAAAACAATTCTACAAAAATACCATTTATTATGATATAGTCAGAAATAAAAAAAAAGAATTAACCAAATAAAAAAAGTAGACGCATGACGGCGCGAACTTAGTATAAGCAGGTCCGTAGTAGAACGGCTAATGTATTGAGCCAACTTTTTTTTCAACATACATTTATTCAGCCAGTAGGAAGAAGAGAGTAATATACAATATACAATATAAACAAACTTAACGATAACAACAGTAAAGAAAGAAATGTAAAGAAAAAGAAAAACGGTTTTCTTAAACGTATAAATTAGGAGAGTGTGGCTTAATCTAGGGGTATGCAGACTAAAGACTAAGTGTTGAGTATGCGTAATCTGGACCGTCTCTTTGAATTGCACGTATTGCGGTAAGAGGTAGTATGCTACGGAAGTGTTCTCGAAACTTAATCTTTGGCGTAGCGAACTTAGTATAGAAAACGGCCGAGAGAAGAAAGAGAAAAAAAACTATGCTATACGATTAGCTGGGGGGAGGGGAGAAGTGATAACGAAAAGGAAAAGGAGAATAATGATAATGGTAACAATAATAATAATGATGATAATAAAAAACGAAAACTAAATTATACGCAATTGCATATAGGATGCTGACCAGTATACTGTCGAGTGCAGGTCGCTTATCTCTTTGGACTTTTTTTTAGGTATCGCAATTAGTTAGGCATAGTAAATTCGCGATATTTTCCCCATCGGGGAAGGAGCGGGAGGAGGAAGAGGCAGTTTTTAAAATGGAGGATAGGAAAGGGGAGGGAGGAGTTGTTAGCGGAGTGGAGGAAATGATAAAGAAGATAAGGGGGGAGATGAAGAAGATGAGGGAATAGTTGAAGGAAGAAAGGAAGGATAGAAGAAGGATGATGGAAGAGATAAGGGAAGAAAGGGAGAACAGGAGAAGGATGATGAAAGAGTGGACGAAGAAGAGGGAGAAGTGGAAGAAGAAGAGGAGAGAGGAAGAGGTAAGAACGGAAAAGGTAGAGAAATAGATGGAAAGTCCAGAAGGAAAGGTAAAAAAGGCAGAGGAGAAGATAGGAGAGATGGAGAGGTGGGAAAATAAGCGGGGGGGGGGGGGAGGGAAGGAAGGAAGAAAAGGTATGGAAGGTAGGATGGGAGGCGAAATAATAGAGGAGAATAGGGGAAGAGAATAAGGAAAATGGAGATTAAACAGGATAGGAAGGAAAGGGAGGAGATGAAGAATAATGTGATAATAAGAGGGATACAGGCTGAGGGAATAAAAGAGATAAGAAAGATAGGGAGGATATGGGAGTGGCATGGCGTTGGTGAAGATAGTTGACAGGGAGCAGAAAAGGAAAGTGATGGGGAAGAGTAAGTAAGAGTAAGAGTGAGACACCCTGTATATTTACCCAGACAGGCCCTAACGTATTTTCTTTCGAACATCCGTAGCTTTTCTATACTGCCGGCGTAGATGTTGAACCATATTTGGCAGCGTATGTTAAAATTGGCCTTATTAGGATTTTGTAGCAAATGGTCTTTACGGATTTGTTGAAGTCTTTAGAATAAGATAGTCTTTTGTTTACTATAAAGGCTTTTCTGGCTTTTTGGATTTGTACCCAGTCAGCCAGGCCTGCCTCGAGCAGATATTGAGCACAGCCTGCAATCGTACGATGCCAGCAGATAGCGAGCATTATGCTCTCAGAACGATGCTCGAAGCTGAGGATGCTCGGAATCTGTTCGATTTTGGACAGGCGACCTGCCCTGTGTAACGGCATTCGCCACATTAATGCGAACGTGCTGCCCTCTTAAACGAAGGCAGAATTCAAGACCGAGCTGCCTCCGTTCTGTCGTCAGCTTATGCTGGCCAGATGCCGGCTCTTTCTGCCAGCAGAAAGCGATACTTATGCTGACGCAGATGCTCGTCCAAAATCGAGCAGATTGCTTACTGAGTATGTTAATATGGTTATCGTGGTTGTATTTGAAGTCGAGAAAAACACCGAGGTACCTTACCGTGTTTTTGTGAGGGATTTTTTCACTTATGTTATTTGTTGCATGTAAGCAAAATTTCTTTGAATTTACTCTGACATCATTGTTTGCATCCGATATTTCGGAAATTATGGCCTGAATAAGATCATTTCACACACATACACTTCTGTGTTCATTTTTAATTTCGAGGTTTGAAAATAGTCTTGCGTTTTATCAAATAGATTCTGTAATTGCGTGTTAATGATTGACGGTTTACTGTTTCTTATGTAGTGAAACCACGAAAGTATTTGAACACACTATAAAACAGTATAACTTTTTTATAATTGTACCAAACGACGTAATGTTTTGTAAAGCAATTAAAAGCATTGGTTTACTAAATGATCTGCAAAAAAGATTTTCCAAAAATTACAATTTACAAGGTTGCATGCAAAAATAAAAAAAGGATGTTTTAAAACCTTTTTATTTTGGCTCTTAATGAAAATTTAAAATATATGTTTTGTAGATCTATGTTAGCTATACACATGCTGAAAATTTCATCAAAATCGATTAACATATCCAAGAGCTACAAGTGGTTAACATGTTCCGTGCCGAGGTGTTTTTGCTCGATTTTTCATTCTGACCATTTGCTTTGTTCTGTACTGCATTTTTTATAATACCTCATTCTTTTGATCAGAATATTCTGCAGTCTTAAGATGCCTCTACTTGACTTTACAATACATTTTTAAAAAATTCTTCGATTTTCAATGAGAATTCCAATCGGCCTGAACGGAATGTTCAGCGTGGACGCATACGCCCCACGCGGCATGGAACGTGTCAAATGTGGTGAAAATCATAGTTTTTCGCGACTTTTGGTCAGTTTCTGCTTAAAATTCACAGATTCTTACATCTTTCGATGCGTGTCGTATTTTCTGCGTCAACCGATTTCGATGAAATTTTCAACATGTGTATAACTAACATACTAATATAATAAAAAAAGTTATAAATGGTGCCCCTTTTACTTCCTCATGCAATTACTAATTGCAATTTTTTCCAAATCTTTTTTGGTCATTTGGTGAATCAATTCTTCCAATTGCTCAAAAAAAGTCAGGTCGTTTAGTCCGATCATAAAAAGATTATAATGTTTTAAAGTGCGTTCAAATCCTTCCGTGGTTCATTGTACAGGGTGTCTCAAAATTCCTTCAACATCCGGAAAAATGGGAGGTTCCTGAGATCATTTGAAGCGACATTTTCCTTTGCAAAAATGGCATCCGTGGCTTTGTTAAGGAGTTATTAACGAAAAACACGGACCAATCAGAGCGCGACCTAGACGCGTGTGGCACAGTCGGTCAGTTGACAGTTGGCGCACCAGGCCGCGGACGCCATTTTTGCAAAAGAAAATGTCACTTCAAATGATCTCCCATTTTTCCGGATGTTGAAGTACCGAATTTTGAAACACCCTGTATATCAATAAGTCATCCGCAAAAATAACATTTTTGTTATTTTCCTCGGTTGAGTTGTTCAGGCCATACATTTGAAGTAAGATGTAGATGTTGAACAGGATGGAGAAATTTCTGTACCCTGCTGTAATCCGTTTGCAATATAAAATTCTATGGAGGATTTGTTGTTGCCTTCCGAGACAAAATAGCGTTTCCCGTGTAGCATATCCTATAACATCTTGATTAGTTGCTTGGGAAAGTCTTTTTTTATCAGTTTGAAAAATACCCGTCTAACCATTCGGTGTGTGCTTCAAATGCCTTTTCTAGATCAATGAAGCAAGCACCCACGCATTCACCGGTATTTCTGACCGAACATATGTCGTATGTAAATGTGATGGCATGGTGGAATGGTAACGTTTAAATTCGAACTGAGTTTCTGGAATGATATTTTTTCTGTGCAGTGGTTATTAAGGGAGCCGGCGCACCTTTGCGAGTGTGCGGTGGCACACACACACATCGCTAGATCCGCATATACGTATATGAAATTACAAGGGTTTTGTGTCGACGAACTGACGCTTCAACATCGCAATGAGGTTTTCAGAAGCGGTCAATTGTGATTCTAATAATTTGATGAATAGGGGGGTGAATAGGAGGAGTAATTTAATGAATTATTTAAACACGAAAAATGTCTGAAAAAAAACAGCACCTCGAGGTTCCGAAAATTTGCACCACTAGTACCACTGTCTCTTTCCTAAACTGCACGTTACAAATGTTACAATAGAATACGGCTGATAATGCAGGTCGATAATACAGTGTACATCATCCATGCAAACATTTATTGATCAATTTATTAATTAAAATTTATTGATCAAAAACACTGGTACGCGAAGCTGCTATCTTCTGATGTCATGCTTGCTTCGCCCATGGCCATGAAACTCGAGAGGCCTCGGTCGCCGAGAAGTATGATATCATGCGGCTCGAGTATATCGATGAGATCACACTAATCCGAATTTCTAACTTCTTTATTTTTCATTATCTTTTTATGGAACTTTCATTGATATATTCGTGGCATTTTTCTAATGCAAAATCATAGCAAATATGATATATTACTATATTACTATGATATATTTACTTGTGTAATAGACGATTAAAGTTTCGAGCGCAAGGAAAGATAGCGCATGGGAAAGAATGAGACGCGGACAGTCGCAGTCGGCGGCACAGTTCAAAGGCTCGCGCGTCCTCACAATGCAATACCAAAGAATAACTTTTTTATAGATTTATTTAATAGATTTGTGATATTTTTTCTGATTAAAATGACAAACACGATATAATTTGGATCATATACAGGTATATATGGTCATATAAGTCAGATACATACATATATTGGTGAGGCAACAGTAGTGCGATGATGACACTTTTTCATTTTTAATTAAACTTTTATGAGACTTTTACCATCATATTTGTAATATTTCTCTGATCAAAATTTTTCTGATTACACATACATATCTATTTTTTTAATTGACGATGGAGTAAGTTTTGGTGACACACAAAGAGAGTAAATGATAAAGACATTAAAGACACATTCTCTTGACTGGGACATTTCGCGACTCAGAAAACGGGCAGAAGCTCAGCTACAGTATAGTTAAGTAACCAATTTTATTTAAAAAAATAATATAAATTGGTATAAAAGATATACAAAATAAAAAGACATCCAGAAATACAAAATATATAACCTAGGAAAATTATATATAGGTACAAAAGCTATATAAAATGTCTACAAAATCAAAATATCGAAAATATAAAAAACATCTTCTTGCACATTAACTGCCTTGTCTTTTGTGAATTGGTCGATCATATTTTGGATTACCACCTAGAAAAAAACGAATTGTTATTCTAGACCTTAAAATATTATGAAATAATTATATAATAGCTAATTACTTTGAGTTAAATACTTTACCTAAATAATACATCTTGAGCAGTTGCGTTTGCATTCGCAATAGATATGGTGCACGGTCGAACTTTCCTATTCCTCGAAAATAATTTTCCAGTTCTTCTCGTTCTTCCGCGTTTAAAGGAATTCCGCGGGTTTGGGATGTTTGGGCTCCACCATCGTCTCCATCCTGAACCCTGTTTTCGCCTGTGGATTCATCCTTGTTCTTGTTCGTCCCTTCATCCTCGTTCGCGTTCGTTCCTTCATCCTCGTTCTCGTTCATTCCTTCATCCTCATTCTCTTCCCTTCCTGAATATCTTCTTTCTGTTTCATTACAAGAATCTAAAAAGTTTTCTAGCGATGTGTGTGTGTGCCACCGCACATTCGCAAAGGTGCGCTGGTCTCCTTAATGGCATCATTGATGGTTTCAACAGAGAGGAACTGATAGTGCTCACGCCCATTCACCGACCAGATACTGTTAAAGATTGCCAGCACTCGTGCTATTCAGCGATACCGGTAAGTGGGCGAAATGGGCGCCGGGATAACGTGGAATTAACAGTGATCTGAAATACCAACATCGCTAAAAGTTCCGCCACAGACGAGATATCAGACGAGATATTCGTCTGTGATACTAGTCGGTGATTCTGCGCTCTTTACCTAAACAGAGAGTAAATCCTAAAATAGAACTAAATAGAACCAGAGAATATATGACAGTGTTCACGCCCGGAGTGAACCAGCTTGAATAATACATATATTTTGTTCTGAAGGAAGGTGAAATTGCAAAATGTTATGGAAGAGAATAGGAATAGGAATAGAATTTATTGAAAATAAACATATTTATTAAAAGTGCAGCTATTATCTCGATATTACTCTCTATTCATAAGGTAGTAGAAGTTCTTACAAATGGAAGATAATACCGATTGCCCAGGTCTCACCACGAGGAGGTTGCTGCACAAGAGACCCGGAAAGTGAGTCAGAACGAATGCAATATTCCTTCTGGCTCCCTTTCTTACAACGAGGGACTTATACTAAATTACGCAGGTATGTCGAGTAATTATCGCGGAGCAAAAAGTGTGAATCGGAGAAGAAGTCTCCAATCCACAGGCGACCAAAGGCGGATCAGGCAGAAGGCTCTGATTCTTTCAAAAAGAAAAACTAAAGCAAACCAGAGCAGAAGGCTCTGATTCTTTCAAGAGAAATTCTTTCAAAGAGAAAAACTAAAGCGAATTGGGGCAGAAGGCTCTGGTTCGAGGGTGACGCGAGCAATGGTCAAGAGGTGTTCAAACTGCAATACCAACTTCTCCAACCACCTGCCGCCAGAGACAGACATGGGTAGAAAATTTTTACGGGAGAGTGGTATTGAGCGAACAACGCACGCATCTCAAAATCTCCCCATTAATATAATCTACCGCGAATTACCGTACCAACCGGTGTGGTACATACTACATACGAGCAAGGTGTCCGACACAGTAGAAGACTGTGTCGGAGTCAAGAAAATGAGCAAAGTGAAGTTACGGCGATAATTACTCGACACAATTATTGTGGACCAAAAGACTAAATCGCGAAAGAGGGAAGAATCAAAGCAGAAGGCTTTGATTTGCAAAGAAGAAACATAAACCATAGCAGAAGGTTCTGATTCGGGTGTGACGCGTGTCACAGCAGAAGGCTGTGACTTAACTCAACCGACGAGGTTAATAAAATGAAGCTAAGACAATAATTGCTCGGCAAATAAAACTAACTTAGAAATACGCCGGAGTCTTCGTCGATGCAGCCTCTTCATCGATGTTGTCCTCTTCATTCGACGACAACAATGATTGTCTGCTGTAACCTATCTGAAACAGACTAATCATATTTAGCAACAAGCAAGCGTACCTCGCACACGAGTGCGAATACAACCAGCTCACGGGAGCAATTGTAACCGCGCACACGAGTGCAAATACAAGGAGCACATGAGTGCAAACCTAATTTCGCACACGAGGACGAATAAAACCCGCTCAAGAGAGCAATTATAACCCTGCACATGAGTGCGAATACATGGAGCACATGAGTGCAAACCTAATCGCCATACGAGGGTGAATACAACCCGCTCAAGAGAGCAATGAAAACCCCGCACATGAGTTTCAACACGACCAGCTAGCAAAAGTAAAACTACATTCAGCATACGAGTGCGGCCTATAGGCGCTTCGGGCCCCGGGGACGCGACACTTTGTATTCACTCACGGCCCCATCCGTGAGTGAGCCCCTGAGGGATCTCCAATCGGAGCGATACCAATTGTAAACCAAATATATAAATTAGATATATAAGTGCGAATCTAACCAGCTAACTCCGCACAAGAGTGTCAATTTAACCAATAGAAGCAGGAGGAAAAACACAAGCCCAACTTAAATCTAGTTAAATGTGGATGCAACAACACCCGTACACACTCACAGCTCCATCCGCGAGGAATACCAATTCGAAATTAAAAATATACATTTTTATAATAGAACACTGAAGACTGAAAGCTCCGATGGAAATTACAATTAGAACATTAGAAATAATAATTGATGTTGTTCGTTGAAGGAATAGTCGAAGTGTAGGATTGTTGAAAGTGGGCCACGAGTAGACAAAGGAAACATTGAAGAATAATAGAATATTACTTACTGGTATTCGTTGAACTGCCGTTGAAGGTAGGTCTGACCTCGGACTAGATGACCCCTGGTCCATCTCTGGTAGGCCCCTAGTAAGCTCCTGGTCCACCTCTGGTAGGCCCCTAGTAAGTTCCTGGTCCAACTCTGGTAAGCCTCTGGTCACTCCTGATCACCCTTGGTCCTCCTGTTCCCGGAACCCGACTGCTCCTGCCGGCATCACCGCGACGCGCGACACGCCTGAGTAACCACGAATAACTGACTGACGATGTGCTCTCGCCGAACTCGGGTGGCACGTGTGCGATGCGCGACCGTCCCCACCCCATCGAATATCGATCGATGTCGATCGCGGTGACAACAATTATTGATAAATTTATTATTTCTAGCTGGTTGATGTTTATAACAATTCCATTTTACAGCGATGTCGACAAGCACTCCCTTGACTATCTGACCACCTAATTTTTTAGTAAAAGTGGCTAATAGTATTCGAGATACGGAATAACTTTTAAACCATGAACATTCGCACGCATTAATTTATTCAATACAATTCACAGATAAATTTATTACTTCTGGCTGTTTAATGTTTATAACAATTCCTTTTGCTAATGGTGTGAACGAGCACTCCCTTGACCACCTAGCCATCTAATTTTTTCGTAAAAATAGACAATAAAACTCGAGATACAGAATAACTTTTAAACCATGAACATTCGCACGCATTAATTTATTCAACATAATACTATGATAAATTTATTAATTCTAGCTGTTTAATGTTTATAATAATTCATTTTGCCAACGATGTCGACAAGCGCTCCCTTGACCACCTCGCCACCTAATTTTTTACACTAAAGTCTTGATCTAACTCTTAATTTTACTCTGTTTTAAAACATATTTCTGTTCCCACAGATTGATTATTTGAACATTTATGTATAAAAAAGTAATATATAATTCTCGTTCATGAAATATTTTGAAATTACAAATTGAGCTATCTCATATAAAATTTGAAGTAGGAATTGTTGATTTTCCTAAAATTATGCTTCAATACTTTCTTAATTATATATGTACAATATTTCTAGGAATTTTTGTCCTTGAGTTTTGCTTTTAATATTGTAAACCTTAAAAACCAACACTAAAACATCGCATCGTCTGGAATATCTGCTTAACTTGGAATACGTTCGGTGCAGAATGTAACAATTCATGATTATCAATATGGTTCCGTGACGATTTGCCTTCTCACCGACGAGAATCTCCTCAGTGACCTTCTGTACCGCCGAGATCACGTCGATGGCCTTCTGTTTCTTACTCCAGCCAGAATACATCCTAGAGAGCGTAAGAAAACACCGAATTATTCGAATGACACGATCTCTCATAAGGTTGGCAGTCTTTAACAGTATCTCGTCGGTGGCCCAGGTTTTGCCCGTGCCCATTATAGTGCTGCCCCCTATTCTAGTGCTTAGCTTGGATCAGCTCCTACATCATCTTTAGCATGGACAAGATCACCGACGAGATACTGTTAAAGACAGCCAGCCTTACGGGGGATCATGTCGCGCGAATATTTCGGTGTTCTCTTACGCCCTCTATACTAGACTATATTCTGACTGGAGTGAGAAACAGAAAGCCACCGACGGCATTTCGTCGGTGCAGAAGACCACTGAGGAGACATTCTCGTCGCGACGCGTCGGTGAGAAGGCGAATCGTCACGAAACCATATCGGTTATCATCAAATGTTAGATGCTCCGCCATATTTCAGACGATGTTTTGGTGTTGGTTTTTAAGGTTTAAAATATTAAAAGCAAAAATAATATCAAGAACAAAAAATTCATAGAAATATTGTACGTAAGAAAGTATTGAAGCATAATTTTAGGAAAATCTAAAATTCCTACTTCAAATTTCATATCAGATACCTGAATTTTTAATTTAAAATATTTCATAAATGAGCATTATTTCCTTATACTTTTTTTTATACATAAATGTTCAGAGAATCGATCTGTGGAAACAGAAATATCTAGAAAAATGGAATAACTTTTGTTTGACATATTGTTCCGAACAATAAAGATTCGATAAAGAATTACGTTGATAAATTAATATGTTTAAAAAAAGGCACGGAATTTGACAGTAAAGTTTCAGCTTCAACTTTAATAACAAATTGATATATTCAGTTACAATTGAAGGTAGTTTTAGAAACTACGTTTTGTTATGAATATTTTAGGATACATAAATTTGCAGATCTTACACACTCTGATTTTCGGACTTTTTTCCACTAGACGACACACTCTGTGACGTGGAAAACATCTGTGGAAAAATAGCGGTAGTCCTAAGTGGATGTGCCCAAAGCTGGTCCTCACATTTCGTTCCGCTTAGCCTCTTCGCGTAGAAAACATGTTCGAGTAAAACAGATCAGCTGCTCGGTATCGCTGTGCGAATGTACGAATACATTCGCGCGACGTACCGTGCTGAGCGCATGTGTATGTCAACTGCCGAAAATGTATCGGTAATGAGGACTCGGCCGTTGTCGTCGCTCGTCTCTCTCTCTCTCCGCACACTTCGGGCGGACCGAGTAGTTCGGGGTGCGCGGCGAGGGGAATGAGCCGCGACAATATACCCAACAATCGGTCGGGTCCTCGCTCTCTCTTCTAAGAATTATCGGAAAATTGTCAATTTACCTTTTACACGTGTTCTATCCTTGCCACATAGCAAGCCGAATCTTGTAATCCGGTATTTTTCACTGTATCGCGCGAGTGACGGTGATCAAATAAATCAAACGCTCTCCCACAAATCCGATTGCTATTCAGTTTTTATTCTTGCTATTTCACCTGATCGCAATCTCAAGTTTCCGCGAAGCGGTAACCAGTGAAGATCTAAACATTTGGTGCCGAAACCCGGGATTAGAGTGTATCGATTGCTCTATTCCATCGTTGAGATTTATCCGCCGCAGAATTACGAAGAATTCTGTGCATCGTCGCGTGTTCCACGTTGCTTCGATCCTGTTGTTTCCTCGAGTGAATCGCGAGTGCATCGAGCATCGCCTGAGGCCACGTCGCGGACCAGCAGGAAGCATGAGCAGAAGAGAGGAAATCGCGAATTCTACGAATAGAATTTGTGCGTTCGTTCGCGAAAAACTGTAACGAGACCGCGTGGCAAGCCGTTACGGATTCGAAAATTCCGTGACCTTCGGTCGAATCGTTACCATTTGTTCGAACTGATCGAGTCAAGTGTTTACCGCGATACGCGTGTCTTTTTTTTTCTTTTCGCGCTCGAGCAGTTTTGTTGTTTCCGCTCCGTTTGAAATCTAACTGCCATCACGATGTCGCAAACGTTCAGCGATAGGACTCTAGTCCAAGAAGACATCATTGTTCGAATTAAGAATTTCATTGTCAATACGGATAAATTGGGAGCCTCGAAACTCACCGCGATTGCCTTGCAAAAGAGGATTACGTTACTGGATGGTTACTGGCGTGATTTTGCCGAAAATCATCGTGCGATATCGGCGATGATTTCCCCACCAGCCACTACCAAAAGGAAAGGCGATACGATGAAGCCGAACTGGCGTATCTCCATAATTCGACTGAATTGTCGGAAAGATTGGAAAAATTGAATCCAGTTGCCGCAACAGCAACGGCTGAAGCCGAGTCTCCAGACTCATGCTTGGAGTGGACCACGGGACCCAGGTTGCCGACCCTCAACATTGAAAAGTTTTCAGGCGATTTTCTAAAATGGGAGGAGTTCCGTGACTCGTTTCGCGCTTCGATTCATAAAGCGAAACGGCTACAGAACGTTCAACGCCTGCAATATCTAAAGGCGAACCTCACCAGCGCGGCCGCAAAGGTCATCGCGCGTACGTCTCTCACTGATGCCAATTATGCGACGGCGTGGGCGGCACTCGAACGTCGCTTCGGAAGCATTCGCGTATTGACCAATGCTCATATCGGAAGACTTTTGGACTGTCCGGCGATCAAACGAGCGACGCTGGAGGAGTTAACCCGGGTCCTCGATGAGTTTTGCCAAGCGCGGGATGCTCTGACCGCGTTGAAGAAACCAGTCGAGACGTGGGACGATTGGTTTGTCACTCTTCTAGTGAGAAAACTGGACGCGACGACTGGGAGAAGATGTATCCGGATCCGGCGGTCATGCCGTCCTTCGAAGAGATTCAAACCTTCCTCGAATCTCAAATACATGCGCTGGCCTCGTCCGAAGGGCCAACGAGTGCGCCAACGACACCCAAACGAGAGGAGTCGCGAAGGTCGGAGAAGAGGACAGCCATGACGGTTCAAGTGACGAAGGAGTCATTTTTGCGTTTCTGCGCAGGAACGGAAAAATTTCGTCTACCGGTCCAAGCTGTGCGTGTCGTGCTTTTCGGGGAAACATCTGCTTTCGGCTTGCCCGTCTTCTTATCGGTGTATTGTATGCGACGGTCATCACCACACTTCCCTTCATGAGGCGTTTCCAAAGGATGAAGCTCTCGCGAAGCCAAGCACGACCTCGGTGAATACGTTCCGAGCAAGTCGCGTTGTTTTGTTGGCCACCGCGGGCGTTCAGTTAAAATTCCCGAGTGGTCGCAGTGTCTTCGCGCGCGCGTTACTCGACCCCGGGTCCGAGACATCATTCGTTACCGACGAAATCGTACAAGCGTTACGCCTGCCGCGCCGAAACGTGGAAGTGCATTTAGTCGGATACCAGGAAATTAACGTGGGTACGGTACGTCACGAAGTATCCGTATTACTCGCGTCCAGTCGCGATCCTACATTCGAACTATCGTTAAACGCGTTGGTGACGCGAAAAATTACCGCTCCGACTCCAGCGGTAGAAATTAATGATGAGAAGTGGACTCATCTTCGCGGACTTCCGTTGGCCGACGAGGGCTTCCGCTCTCCGAATAGGGTGGAATTACTGTTACGGGCAGATGCGTGTGGTCATCTACTCCTCGAGAATCGAATCGGACCAACGGGTACTCCACCGATTGTACGGACGCCCTTTGGGGGTTTGCTGGGCACCGATGGGCGCCACCACATCCACGAGGATTGGTGGTAATGAATGCCGGATGCGATCCTTACTAGTTCAGCCTGCACGAGAACCTCGCGACGATTGGCAGAGGTTTTGGGAACTAGAAGAAATGCCGACGAGACCGATAAGCTCGCCTCAGGATGAGGAATGCGAAAAGTACTTCAAGGATACGCACAGCCGAGACCAGGAAGGACGCTACGTTATGCGTTTGTCGTTCATTTCCACCCCGAGCACCGATGTCGAGGTTCCGCGAACAATTGCCGTTCGCTTGCTCGTCTCTTCCGAAAGGCGACGAGAGAAGGACGAGATGCTACGACGGAAATATTCCGAATTTCTGGAGGAATATGAACGTCTCGGACACATGGAGATGGAGTTAGTCTCGAGGCACTCGACTAGCGGGGGGGGGGGGGGGGGGGGGGGGGGGGGGTGGCGGGAAAATGGAGCTACCAAAAAAATAAGAGTTGTTTTTAATGGCTCATATGCTTCAGGCCGAGGTAGCACCATTAACGATTACCTGGCCACCGGACCGAAGCTCCAAACGGACCTCTGGGCCATCATAACGAGATGGCGGCTCCATCGACACGCCTTTTCTACGGACATCGTAAAAATGTTCCGCCAGATCAAGGTGCATCTAGAGGACAGAGACTGGCAGAGGATCGTCTGGAGAAACGATCCAAGCGAGGAAGTACGAGATTTTCGCTTGACAACGGTGACCTACGGCACGACGTCGGCCCCGTACCTCGCCACAAGAGTGCTGCTCCAGCTTGCCGACGACGAGAAGGCTCGATATCCGCGGGGTGCAGCGATGCTCCGTTCGAATTCGTATGACGATATTCTGGCTGGAGGAGACGACGCAGAGGAGGCGCGACGTCAGCTCACGGACATCTTGACGGCGGGCGGATTCCCGTTGGACAAGTGGGCAACAAATTACTTGCCGTCGAGCTCCGGTTTTGTTGAACTGTTACAGGGTCACCAGAAGACAGGAGCACTGGGTCTTAGGTGGAGTACAGCGAACGATACGCTGTCGCTTGCGGCCCCGAAGCTCATGACTGCTGCACCAGGACAACGATGGACCAAACGATTGGTCTTATCTGAGACGGCCAGACTCTTCGATCCATTGGGCTGGTTGTCTCCGATTACCGTAGCTGCGAAAATCTTGCTGCAGGACCTCTGGTTGTCTGGACTGTCGTGGGATGAGTCGCTGTCTTCTCCGTTTTCCGACCGATGGAATCAGATTCGATTCGAGATGGAGAGGACCGATCGAATCACCGTTCCGAGATGGATTGGCTACCGTGTGGCGATGAGCGACCGTGTCGAGCTGCACGGGTTCAGCGATGCCTCGGAAAGAGCCTATTCTGCCGCCGTCTTCATAAGGGTGCCAGTTCCCGGTGCGAAGGCCGAAACGCACCTCCTGATGGCGAAGACGAAGGTCGCTCCGACGAAGCCGCAGAGCGTTCCCAGACTGGAGCTGTGCGGCGCTCTACTGTTGGCCCGATTGCTGAAAGCAGTACGAGATTCGATGCGGCCTCCGATGCAACTGTCGTTCTAGCCTGGGTAAGATCGCATGCTTCCAGGTGGAAACCGTTTGTGGCGCATAGGGTGGCCGAGATCCAGCGCCTGCTGCCGGACGTTGAGTGGCGACACACGAGGACGCACGAAAACCCTGCAGACCTTGCCACGCGTGGGATTACGGCGCAGGTATTGGTCGACAATGATCTCTGGTGGACGGATCCCTCGTGGTTGTCAGGGCCTCAGGAGGACTGGCCTGGTGCACTCGAGGTCGACGAGAGTGAGGCCCCGGAGCGCAAAGTGACGGTGACGACGACGATCAGGAAAACGAAGCACTTCGATCATCCTAGCCTGTGAGCCGTTTTCGAGTCGCCCTGGGATCCGCTTCGATTCTCGTCAGCGTTGAGGTTGGTCAGGGTGACAGCATACATGCGACGTTTCGCTAATAACGCTCGCTCCCTCGATACACCGCGATATGGGTTCCTGACCGCTACCGAAATCGACATGGGTGAGCGTCCATCGAATGAGCCAAGCGGACGACTTTGGCGACGAACTTGCGGAGCTGGAGAAGTCAAATCGACTTCGGCTCTTGTTTCTCTCAGGCCGATTATAGATCGTCAAGGTGTCTTACGAGTGGGAGGACGACTGGACCACACAGCTGTGTTATTCGATCAAAGACACCCTGCAATCATCAACCGACAGTTTCCATTGGCGTCCTTGCTGATCAGGTCGGCTCACCTTCGGACGCTCCATGGCGGAGTGACCTTGACGCGGGCGACGCTCAGACTCCACCACTGGATTCCGCGGGACAAGACTCTGGTGAAACGGATAATAAGAAGCTGCCGTCACATGCACTCGACTCCAAGGACGCACTGGTAAACAGCAGATGGGAATGCTGCCTGCCTCGCGAGTGCAACCAGCAAGGGCATTTTCGGTCAGCGGAGTCGATTATACTGGTCCTATTCCGATGCTCATGACGAGAGCAAAGGGTCAGCGCACCACCAAGGGATACATTGTTGTATTTGTGTGCCTGTGCACTAAGGCAATGCACTTAGATGTGGTGTCCGATTTGTCCTCAGCTTCCTTCATCGCCGCCTTCAAGCGCTTCGTAGCTCGGCGAGGAAAATGCACAAAAATCTGCGACGCACGATAGGGGAACAACAGCTCACCTTCGAGGAGCTTTCCACTTTGCTGTGTCAAGTGGAAGCTTGCTTGAATTCTCGACCCCTTGCCGCCTTGTCCGATGATCCAAACGATCCTTCCTTCCTCACGCCGAACCACCTAATTAACGCTAATTCGTTGTGTGCAGTTCCAGAACCGGGTGATGAAATCACGTATGACGCTGGCAAGCGGAGATGGAATCTTATATCCAGACTCCTGGAAGGTTTTTGGCAGCGGTGGCGTACCGAGTACCTGAACTAGTTGCAGACACTTCCGAAATGGCAAAACGGGCGGATCTTGCTTGGAGCCATCGTACTGAAGGACGTGCTGAAGGACGACCTCGCGCCGTCTACGAAATGGCCGCTCGAACGAGTCGTCGAGGTGCATCGGGGATCTGACGGATGAGTTCGTGTAGCTGCCGTGAAAACCGCTACTCGTACCACCACCAGGGTCATCCAACGCCTTGTACCGCTCATTCCCGCAGAGGAATCCCCCGCGAGGAAACGTGACTCTTCTCACGGCGGGCGGCGCTTCGACGCACTGAGAGCCGTTCATATCCGCAAATGCGAACTTCCTCGATATTGTATATAGCTGTATATAGTTCACTTTGTTTTATCTTCGTTGTTTACATTTAGCACTTAACGGGTAGAATTGCATTTTGTCGATATTGTTCACCTCAACATTGTAAAATAACCGAAAGATTTTGATCACTCACGTTGAACACATACGTCGCGAAGTCGCGAAAATCGTTTATATTATTTCGTTGCCGACCCGACAACGAGGCGGGCGGTATGTTCGAGTAAAACAGATCAGCTGCTCGGTATCGCTGTGCGAATGTACGAATACATTCGCGCGACGTACCGTGCTGAGCGGGTGTGTGTGTCAATTGCCGAAAATGTATCGGTAATGAGGACTCGGCCGTTGTCGTCGCTCGTCTCTCTCTCTCTCCGCACACTTCGGGCGGACCGAGTAGTTCGGGGTGCGCGGCGAGGGAAACGAGCCAACGTCGGGTCCTCGCTCTCTCTTCTAAGAATTATCGGAACGTCAATTTACCTTTTACACGTGTTCTATCCTTGCCACATAGCAAGCCGAATCTTGTAATCCGGTATTTTTCACTGTATCGCGCGAGTGACGGTGATCAAATAAATCAAATGCTCTCCCACAAATCCGACTGCTATTCAGTTTTTATTCTTGCTATTTCACCTGATCGCAATCTCAAGTTTCCGCGAAGCGGTAACCAGTGAAGATCTAAACAAAACATATACAACCGTCCCCTCGCGAAGAGGGAAAGCGTAGGAACGTCTAGAAATTCGAATCGCTGACAAATATAATATAATTGTAGGAGCAGAGATAGACAAGTTTTTATTGAATTAAGAATTTCAAATAGCGAATAAAAGATAAAAAAATTATTTGTCACGCGTCAAATAAAAATAATTCTGGTTATCTCTATTCAACGCATGAAGAATAATGTTTTATTCTATGAAAATTTATCTTTTTGCGTTGAATAAACTTTTCATTTTCATCTGTATCTTTATTGGACGGTTTATTCGACTTCGAATAATTTTCTGAGCCGCGTTCGAATGCTGTAGGAAAGACCGAGCACCCAAGCAGTCAAAGAATGGAACGCGCGTTATAATGTAGTATCGCCCAATGACCAAAGCAGGGATCGAATAAAACTGTGGATTCTTCTAAATCGTAGTTCTGTTTGGACTTTTTAACTTTTGCATCATTTCATTTTTGGTTTAGTTTAACTTTCCACGTTAATATATTGACTCTACTGTAAAAGTTTATTTCATAACAGTTGTTTTTTCCGATTAAAAAAAGTTCTACAGTAAATCCTCATTTACACTATTTTTTTATGACTGCGTCTATCGCGCCGACCGCGCCGAGACTTCAATAAAGAGCCGAACATAGAAAAGGACAGAATGAAGAATGTCGCCGTCTATTTTTATTCTTATTATTATATGCATTGAAGAAAAAAATTCAAAGGCAATTGTTAAAAGAAAATTCAAAATTTATCACTGCGAACACGAATGGGTAAGTATTGTAACCCGACGTTTTCAAACCGCGTCGTGTTCTCAAGAGTTTCCCCGATCTCAAGACCAACCTACGAGTTTCGAACTGCATCTTTCAAATTAGTTTTCTTCCACAGTGAAATCAAGAGATAAAAATGAATACGCGAGCGTCTACGTCGAGATGTTCATCTCGTAGTGTTTCTGTCGTGAACTGAAACTGAATATATACCGGATGGTTCATGAGAAACAGGCCACATAAATAGCTACGTTAGGATAGAGATAGAAGAAAATGTTAGAGGGAAAAGTTGTACTGTTAAAGGCAGCAAATATGTTGATATAAAAAAATGTTCCGATTGTAGTCGTTTTCAAGGTCTTTTGAAGGTCAATGATGATTTTTAAATAGCACCATATATTTTTAACTTCACAGTGTTGTAGCTGATGTCAAGACGAGTTCAATGATGTGGTACACTATGATCTTCAAATGACCTTAGACTCATTAATAGATATAGTTTGACTACTGTGGTTGATCAACGGAAATTTAATTTCTTTTTTTTAGAAAATATTTCTTTAGAAATTCGTCGAGTAATGTGGTGTTAAAAAAAATGATGGCCGTCCCGCCCATTCTTCACGTACCGTAAGAGAATTTCTGAACAATAAATTTCCAAGTCGCTGGATAGGACGTAATTGACACATACTTAAATAGATATAAAAGAAAAAGTTTTAATGTGACATACAATACAAAATGTATAAAACACTAAAAGTTATTATAAAAAAATCTTAAAACTACTTAAAAATTACAAGGAATATATAAAAATACCAAAAAAAACTTATAAACAACTTAAAAATTACAAAAAATATAAAAATATAAAAAAAACTTATAAACTACTTATTGTTTAATATCGGGGTGGATAATATGGGAAGGGTGGGGGATAAGTGGGGTAGCTGGTGGGTGGATAGATTGAGGGAGAGTATTCGGAGGAGGTATATGGCGAGGGAGAGTATGCGGAGGGGGCATATGCTGGGGGAGGATATACGAAGGGGGGATATGTTGGGGGTAGGTATACGGAGGGGGGATATAACGGGGGAGGGTATACGGTAGGGGGATATGCCGGGGGAGGATAGTTGGGGACAAGATATGGGGGAGAAGTGTAGTAAGCCGCGGGCCGCCTTCCCATTTGCCTCTTTATTTTTCGCATCTCTCTGTTTACTGCCCGTCTCGCGGCCTCGTTGATTCTCTGAAATTCACACAAAAGTACATTATCAATATAATCATTAATACAATAATACATATTTTAAATTTTCATTAAGGGCCCAAATAAAAAAGTTTTAAAAAATACTTTTTTTATTTTTGCATGCAACCTTGTAAATCGTAATTCGTGGGAAATCTTTTTTGCAGATCATTTAATAAACCAATGCTTCTAATTGATTATACAAATTCAGGTCGTTTGGTGCAATTATAACAAAGTTAATCTATTTTAAAAGGTGTACGAATACTTCTGTCCCCCACTGATTGTATACATATCTGTTTAACAATATCATTACATACCTCCATATTTTGATCGATTGTCGTTGACGTCGGCGGCAATGTCGTCGTAGTAGACGTCGACGGCAATGTCGTTGTCGTAGACGTCGGCGGCAATGTCGTTATCGTCGTCGTAGACGTCGACGACGTATTTGGTACTGTGTTGTCCATGTTTTAGGTTTAAAAGTTAATTAATCTAAAAACATAAATTATTATTAAATTATTAAAACAGTAAAAAAATGAATTAATATGTATTGTTTATAATGTATGAGTATAGATTATATGAACTTAGATTAGATTATATAAATTAATAGGAAGAACTGTTAGGGCAATTTTGTTATTATCAAACATAATATCATATTTCAAAAGTTGATTCCTTATAGACTTATAAATATGTGGTATATCAAAAATCGAATATATTTTTTGATTTCGATGCATGAAATATGGACGGGTAACAGAAATTTTATTTATAATGGCACTTCGCATATTAGAACCTTGATCACAAACAACAGCACGTATTTTTAATCCCCTGTTCAAAATTGCTTCTATAACTTCATTTAACAAGGATGTTAAATGATTATTATTAATTGCATTACTGGTCAAGAAGTATGCTACAGGTTGTTTCCAATTATGTAACAAGCCTTTGATCATAAAAACTAATACAGAAGTCGCTACTTTATCAGTACATCCCAGTGATTCTAAATCTTCAAAACCTTCAACTTTCTGTCGACGTTCATGGAAATCAAAACATTTCTTTATCCGCATTTCATCTAGTAATAAAACACAGTTGCGTTCGCTAGTGTCCATACAATCAACTTTTGATTTAAGTTGTAAAAAAAAATTATTGCAAATTCCTGGCCATAGATTTACATTGCTAAACCATTTGCTGATTATACTTCTCCCAGGTAATATAAAATCAAATTCTTTACGCGTACAACCTGGGCGAAGCATAATGCATCTTTTTTGCTAGTTGCTGCTCTTTTTCAGTATAAGATGATTGTTTGTTATGAAATAATTGCATCGTGATAAATGTTAATAAAAATCCTTGGACTCGATGTCGACCTCGACGTCGTATACGTCGTATTTAAAAGTGTTTCATCTGACAAATTACCTTCTGTCAATATTTTTAATTTTCGTCGCAAACGTAAAATAATTTTCTTATTATTTCGATTTGCCCGTATTAGTTTAATATGTTTATGTCTTAATTTTTTCATAGCAGCAGAAGTTTTTCGCTGTAGTTTCATTTCCGAAATATGTCTATTCTCGCGGTCATGTTCATCAGAATCGTTATCCTCATCATCAGATTTAATATCATAAACAAGTGGTTCCGCATTTCCTTTCAATCTGCCACTTGGACATATTACAGTTGCTGAAAAATGTCTGCTATTGAAAATGTCTGCAATTCTGCGTCTGATTCTTCTATTAGATGATCGCAACCACTATTTACTAACCATGTGATTAACCGATCTCTATCAGAAACAGATAGACGATGAAATCGGACATTTCATATGTTGTCCCTACTTCTAATTCCACAATTTTTATAAATACAAAAGATACTATGAGTAACTTTACTCACCGTTTTGTTGATGGTATTGTACAATTGTAAATCGTAAATTGTGTATATCCTCACCTGTCACACTTAATCACTTCACAATTCCACTGCACTACAAAAGCACACGCGTGAAATGTTTTACACGCGTGAGCATTCCATGAACAAAAGCTTCTCGTAATGCGATGCGCGCGCGACGATGATTCGGTTTCTGTGATGAGATGCTATGAAGGAAGCAACAATGTATGGCTTTTGTGAAAAAATCGCGCCGTCCTCGAAGTTATTTGAATCGTGAAGATTTTGTACAATTTTTCCCTATACAGGGTGGTTCACCAGATATTACCATTTCAATTTACGTCATTACTATTATTCGCAGCGAGAAATATGTACATGGTGATTAAATGGTTTCAAGAGATGCACAGAATGGTGTTATTCTTTCTTTTTGTAGGTGGACGCGTCAAGGACTTATGAAGATCAATTTTGATTTTATAAATGGAACCGTATGTTTTTATCCATCAGTCGATGCAACATTTTGTTTTCTACACAAAGATTAGAATAGTAAAAAATGATTAGTTTAATAGATATATTAATGTAAATATTGCAATGAACTCCTCGGATAAAAAATACTGTTTATGCAGAAGCTTAGACCACGTTTCTCGATATGAAGGAACGTATCATAAACGATTGTTGTAAAATATCGACCGAGATCTTGGTGGAGATGTAAATAGATGTTGGATTAAACCCTTTTTGTAAATAGATATTAAAAAAATAAAGTTGTCATTAGCAACAAAAAGTGAGGGTTTCTTAACAATAATTAAATTAAAATAACTTTTAAACTAACAATTTTTCGACATATATACGTTAAGTAGTACCTTTTTTATAGATACTAAACAGCTGCATCGATTGGTGCATAAAAAGTTTTTATTAAAAACGTGGTTCCATTTATAAAATCAAAGTTGACCTTCCTAAGTCCTTGACGCGTCAAAATTGTCCGTCCGCGGACAGTCCGCGTACAGTCCGGATACCCTTTTTAAAATTAGACCATACGACTTGACTTTTAGCAATTAGAATTAGAAGCATTGATTTACTAAATGACGTGTAAAAGAGATTTTATAAAAATTACAATTGGTACGAATTACATGAAAAAATAAGACTTTTTAAAAAATTTTTATTTCAAATCCGCAATGAAAATTTAAAATATGTGTCTTTACATCTGCGTTAATGATACACGTACTGAAAATTTCATCAAAATCGGTTGACGCAGAAGAAAAGACATAGAAAGCAGAGATTAAAAACTGTTATGAAAACTGAGATGATGTTATAACTGTTACGAGAATATCTGTTCAGGATTCAAACAGTGGAATTCGGTCTCTGTCGCCGATACAGGTAATCTCGGTGTCAACCGTTTTTGCCATACATGTCAACACACGGATAGATCACACGTCGCCGTCGCTCGACGCCGCTTAGCAACAATACGCGCTCTCATTAGCCGAATTCCACCGTTTGAATCCTTCAAATGCTCTGAAAACAGAGATCAGACGATTCCCCGGAACCAATCAGGAATCGCCCTTTCATCGTCAGTCGGCATTATATAAGGCACCTACGGTGTCTTCTCTGCCTCGCTTGTTCGCAATCTTAGTTGAGTAACCACGTATCTGATCGCTTCATTGCCCAAGCTGCAAATTCTCTATTCAAATTCAAAGCTTCACGATTTATCGCGTTCAATCATCACTTCGGTTCGAAACGCTTAGACAAGCGACGCATTGTGTTCAACGAGTGTTGTACGATTAAATGCTGTGCTTCATTTAATAAATACGTGACGTGTTTGGTCAAAGGAAACTAAACCAAAATTCAGCCTTTTTCACGTCTTCTTCACCTGATCCCGTGATGCATCCCTCGCGCGCTCATTGCTGAGCGGTCCCGGCATCAGGCGCCTCCGACCGTCGGTCGACGCCGAACAATATCGGTTCTGGTTTATATCGGTTACGGTTCCGGTTTCGGTTCTGTCATTTTGAATTCCGTATTGTGTTCGGCATTATATATTTATTATTTAAGTAGTTATTGATTGTTATTTATAATGTAAACAATTGTTACATACATTTTTTATAATTTGTTTCTATAATCCATATTTGAATTATTATTCCAATAATTTCTTGTTAAAATAATTGTTTAAATAAATTATTATGGGGATAATAATTCAAATAATAAATATAGAAATAATTAAAAATATATTTATTCAAACAATTACTTTAACAATAAACTATTATTGAAATAATAGTTCAAATAATAAATATAGAAACAATTTATAAAATTTATTTCTTTGAACAATTATTTCAACAATAAATTGTTATTGAAATAGTAATTAAAATAATGAATATAGAAACAAATTTCTATAGATTATAAAAATTTATTTATTTAAACAATTATTTTGACAATACATTAGTATTGAAATAATAATTTCAATAATGAATATAGAAACAAATTATTAAAATGTATTTATTTAAAAATGGTTTGAATCATAAATAACAATAAATAACGATTATTACCGAATATTTTTCGTTTACGGATCATTGTTTTATAAATATCGCAATAATTTTCAAATTAATTCTAAATTCCAATACTTTTTTAGAATATTACGTGGTAATTACTTTCATTTTTCCTACATCTATACACTGTCGATTATAAAGCAATAATTACAATGGTGAACAATAAGGGAAATAAGAAAGCAATAAGAGTGCGTAATGAAATTATACAATAAAAAGTAATTTTTTTTCTAAGAATTACAGAATGGGTAATGTCAACATTCTACATTTATTTATTACCTGCGGTACTAAATCTATTTACCTACGCCACTGATGCAGTTTTACGTGGTTCACGAATAAATGATCTATTTAGGTAGAGAGCGCTGAACCACCAACTGTATCTCGACGGTGGTGGAACTTTTAGCGATGCGGTCTTTCAAATCACTGTAAGTTCCATGTTATCCCCGCGCCCATTTCGCTCACTTACCGTCCCGCGGAATAGCACGGGCGCTGGCAGTCTTTAAGGGAGTGGATCCCAATTTGACCTTGACCGTCACGCCACAAACGAACGAGCGGCCGCTAGAAGAAACTAAGTAATAACATTTTCGTCCAGTAGGGGAGCTGGATACATTTTCTACAGTTAAATGTCGAGGACAGGGGGAGTAAACTCCCATGTATAATATTTGGACCATGTGTAGGACGGATGTGTATTAAATGCACGAGAACAGCGATCTGGACTCTACTAGAACACCGGTTACGACTACCTACATTTAGCCGCCACGTATTATAACCCGTGGGTAAGTTTTAACGTCTCCTCGTCGCGGAGCAGGGGAGAAAAGAAAGACACTAGTATGTACTTGTACATCCGTTCACTTCGACAGCTCGAGAGAGAATCCAAAGATGGACGACCTCGGCGTCATGGCCGCCGCAGGTCCCCACTCTGTGACATGATGGGAGTGGGGGAACACCAGCCCCACACATGGACTTCTGCGGCGCCATCTGTTCTATATCCCTCAACTAAAACCTCTATATATATCAATATGTATAGCTATACGATTCTTCGAAGTAAAAGGATATAATATATTTTGTACAAATATTTCATTTTAACATTTTTTTATTATATGTATATGATAATAATAATACATAATAATACATACAGTAATACATATAATAATACATACAATAATATATATAAGGATACATATAATAATATATAATAATACATAATACTGGCTTCTAATATGACCGTCCTCAGTGGAGTTTCTGAGGCTGCACTGTGTCCATTAACGGAGTCGAACAGCTTGTTGAAGAAGTCAAGGACTTCCGCTGTCGTGAGGCCTTTCTCCTTTAGTAGCTTCAGTGGGCAATGGTCTGTTTCTACAACGCCTATAGTAATGAATATTTTATTAGTTATTCAAGCATAACAGAACGTTCATATTATTCATATAGTAAAATATAACTTTTACTTACATTGGTGGCGGCTAAGGAATCCTATATCCTTCATCTGCATATTCCGTCTTCTCACTTTGCACTGGCAAATGCAAAGTTGGAATTGCATCATTTTTCAATTTTCTTCGCTGGGCAAAGCACAGGAAGAAGGTTTCTTCAAAGTGTTTGTAACACACCCTGTACTTGCGCCTTTCAGTGCCTGTCAGTTTAAGTATGACAGGACACTGAATTTCACTAGCCCAAGACTCTGATTGTTTGACGTCTTTGGAAAAGTGGTACGCTCGGATGGTCACACCCGATGAACACTGTGGAACACGACAAGCTCTCACCATTTTGTTATTATGTCCAAATGTTCACACTAATTGTTTGTATAAACAGTCTGCACTTTATGTGTCTTATGCACTTATATGTTTTTATGCACTTGTTTCACTTTTTCTTCTTGTTGCTGCACTCCTTTGCACTTCACTATCCACTATCCTAAAAACAAACTTGAAAAAATTTTATAATTTATGCACAGAATTCGAAAAATAAGCTCGAAAATGAGTTTACCGAGTATCGTTCAATTTTGAAAAATTATTTCTAAAATTGATTTGACACTGAGCAAACCTCTTTTTATCAAGCTTATTATTCAAATTTGTACCAGAATATAATTTAAAATAGTATAAGAAAGTCCTATAGAAATTTAAAAATCGCAGTTGTTCACAGTCCACAACTGTTCACAACAATGTGCAACAATGGTCGAGGCACAGCACCGGGCACAGTGATTGACAGTTGACAATTGATTTTGACGGTATTATAGTCAAATATTAGCGCCAAATTGCGCCCAATAGCACCAAGGATTGGAACATCAGTCATGTCCAATCACATTTAATCACGTGTGTGCTGTGATCGTAGTGCCATCTAGTCTAACTCCCTCAAGTTATACTAAGTAGTTCAAGGTCATACATAAGAGTTTTCTTCCCCTGGTCGAGGAGCGCACAGCAGCGCCTCGGCCAGCAGTCACTGCATTAGTAAATGTTGCCCGTGAGTCAGGCTTTATCAGCAAGCGTGACGTCACTATACGGCTGACGATGAGGCAGCGTCGGTGTGCTCGAGTGAGAGTGTGTGGCACATACTTACCGCTCGGACAGCGTGTACGCGTGCCTCGGCGGATCGCAAGGATTCGGTATCTGCCGAACCATTTCTCTATAATGCACATTTGCGACCCTTACCTAGTCACAATCGCTAGATGAAAGATCAATCTAGCGGGCATGGTCCCCAAGGTGGCCCACTTTTGCGTTTATGAGGCCTAATTCAAATTATTCGAGAGCATCATGTCTGCCTGGGAGGCTCCGTGAGCAGGCTCGACTAGCCGTACCGTGGCGGATTCGCACACAAGCTCGCTCGGGCAGCGTGTACGTGTGCCTAGGCGGATCGCAAGGGTTCAGGATGCTTCGAACCATTTGTCGTTCTCCGACGCATCCTCCGCCGCATTATAAATTATTCTTATTATTCTATATTATAAAAATTGATGTGTCATGATTAGATGATTCCAAAAATAAATTTTTCATTTTGCATATTTTGCATGTAGCATATGTTGTGCATAGTGCATGATTTTTACATATTCTGCATATTTTTTGCATACTTATTCTCGATTATTATTACATGAGAAAAATTCAGAAAAAAGCACAATGTGCAAAAAATTGCAAAAAAACATGGACAATATGCAAAAAATGTGCACTATGCACAAAATATGCTACATGCAAAATATGTAAAATAAAAATTATATTTTTGGAATCATCTAATCATGATCTAAATTTCTGTCCAGGTCCCGTTAGTCTACCCATTTTCTATAAAAATATGCATTTACCCAAACACATCCGCAGTCTCTTTTTTTTTTCATTTTTAACGTATAGGGTGTCAAATCTTTATGACGTGCTCCGGGATCATCGCAACCCCGGGATATGTGGGGACACCCTCAGCTGTGCCCTCGAAAATCAAGGGGCATGTGCATTGCCCTCTGGTGTGCCTGTGCGTAGTAGTGCAAGACACAGGTCACACGGATTGGGTATACCCCACTAAATCTCACCCTACACGGGAATCCTTGGACGGTGGGATGAGACTGGTTGGGATTGTCCTGAGACTTTACTTCAACCGGTCCCGTTCTCTTCCCCTTTTTGTCGTCTTCGTATTATTTGTGGTTTCTTGTAGTCTAGTCTTTGGGGCGAGTCATCCGTGTGTGTTGTCTTCTTTCTTCTCGTTCTTCGATTGTCTTCTGTGGTGATTTCTGTCGTTGTTCGGTGTGTTAGGTGTGCTATCATCCGTGCGTTGTTGTTCATCCGAGTGATTGATTCTTTATTGCTCTGCGTTGGTCTGTATGTGACATTTGGCCTCATGTGGGCAAGTATTTGTCAGTTGAGCTCTCTGGATCTTGTTTGCAGGTTTTAGGATGTTCATCTTGGTTCTTTTCTAATTGTTATTTCTTCTTTTGTTGTTATCTTGGCCTCATGTGGACAATTTTTTTTGTCCTTTTTCTGTCTAGATAGTGTGTTTTTGTAGTTCTTCTGAGTGTTGTTCTCTTCTATGTTATCCATTGTTCTTTTTGTAGTAGCCCGGTCTCTTGTGGGCATGCAATTGCCAATCGGATCCACTGGATCTTGTTTACAGGTGTTTGGATGTTTATCTTGTTTCTTCTCCGTTTGCTTTTTTGTCTCTAGCAGTTATCTTGGGGTCATCATCAGGCCCTCTCATGTGGGTCAGATTTTCGTCCTCTTTCTGTCTGGTTAGTGTGTTTCTGAAGTTCCCTTCTGTGTTATCCGTTGTTCTATTTGTACTATCCCGGCTTCTTGTGGGCACGCATTTGTCATTTGGGACCTCTGGATCTTGTTCACAGGTTATTGGATGTTCATCTTGGTTCTTCTCTATTTGTTGTTTCTTCTCTTGTTGTAGTCTTTGCCTCATGTGGACATGTTTCTTATTGTTATCTGTTTGCCAAATTTGTTTCTGAGGATCTTTGAAGTGATGTTTTCCTTTTTCGATTACCGTTGGTCGAATATGTGTCAGTTTTCTTTGGTTTGACTATTATGGCCTCATGTGGGCAAGTGCATATTAGTCATTGATATTCTGAATCTTGTTTTCGTATTTTAGTTATTCTAAAATCGCCAAGTATTCTATTTAGGGAGTCGTATCGGCCTCATGTGGGCATGGTGGCCCATTGGTAGAGTCTTGTCCAATAGGAGTTGGGTCTGATTTCTGTTTTGTCATATTCTGTGGTCGCGGTCGATTTTGGTGCGTTTGCATGTTCTGTCGGTAAAAGTGTTATTTCCTTTCTATGTTCCTTGTGGTTCGTGTTCCATGGCTGTTATCGAGTTGGTTTGTGAATTGCTTCAATTATGTCGTCCGCCATCTTGATGACGTCTTTTCTTCTTATTGCACGAGTTCCGTTGTTATAATTAAGAGACGATTACGATTCCCGTGGCCCCTACTTTGAAGGTTAAATTTGTATTCTTGAGGTCAGGAAAAAAGGTGAGCTTGAGGTTAAGAAAAAAAGTGTATATGTTATAGGTACCAAATCGGCCTGGTTTAGCCGGTAAAGTAGATTTCCTATTTTTTATAAATCTGCAAATATCTCGGAAACTATGCGAGATATGGCAAAATATATACAGACCTTTTTTGTAGGAAATTGAATTTCCTATAAAAAGATTGAAACCTAACCCTAACCCTAGTAGTAGTAGTAGTAGTAGTAGTAGTGTTGCTTGCCGGGGAGGGGCGACTCGGTGCACCCCCCTCTTCCTTAGGGCACACCGGATCTTTCATCACCAGTATCACAATTGGCGCTGCCGGCACTCGGCCCACTATTGGGGTTGCGTTTTCCACAGCGTTCGATCCCCAGACTCTGTTTTTTATAGCCCGGGCAACTTGCAGAGTGGTCGATCTACTAGACAGGGGGTGGTCGTCATTCTACCTATTTACTAATTTTTGAGCTTTTTTACGGCTCGTGGCGGACGACGGACCCCTCACCTTCGGACCTGCAGGTATGCCTCACCTGCCCTTTTTCGCTCCCCCCACTTCACCATAAAACCATCACGTGTGTCTTTGAGTTCTACATCCCTATTCTGTCTCCAGCTACACCAGAGACTTACCCACACCCTTCCCTGACACCCCTTATGGTTAGGTTAGGGTTCAACCCTACTCTAATACTCTATATGGGCTTGCAAGAATCAAAGGACCGCGAAATACAATTCGTTGGGAAGAAGCTAATTTCAACTTGGGATCCGATCCGACTTCGACGAAATTTCAGTAGATTCTGAAATATCGGTTCCATACGGTCTTCACTTGCCGTGCCTACCGCGCATTGGGGTGAGAGTGGAGGGCTCAAGACACACTAGGAATTATGGCTGTTTGCTTTGGACGTGACCATCGTCCTCAGGTTTCAGTGGATGTTCAGCTCTAGGCTCCGTCCATCAAACTGTCCTCCATTAAGGTTTGTTTTCCATTTACAATTTGCTCAGTTCTACGCCATTGCGACCGACATTTGATCGAGCAAAGTCGGAGTGATTTAACCTCGCGTTCTTGCAGTCTCCTGAAAAGTCCAATGGCACGTGTCCCACATCCTGTACCTTGTGTGGGTAGTTTGTAATAGTTGGGTTATTTGTTAACCCTCCTATTTGGTCTTTTCCGTTTTTCCAATTTGGTTTTTCCGTTTATTTATGAATTCCATTTTTAGGTTTTTCCGTTTTATTGAGTGGGGCCTTTTCCTGCATCCTGTACCTTGTGTGGGCAGTTTGCACTAGCTTGGGTTATTTGTTAACCCTCCACAACCAGGACACAGTGCCCCTTTGCACCCCTTGCTCCGTTAGCACACGCCGAAACGTGCCCCAGGGACCACCACGTGGAGGTGGAGCAAGAGGATTTAGGATATGGACCGGCACCACTGTGGTCATACCCTCCAATGGATCAAAGTCACCAGTGGAGAGCCCCATACCCCTTGGTCCCCAACCCTAACCCTAACCCTAACCTAACCCTAACCTAACCTAACCTGATACGTCAATAATATGCACTGCTAATTGAGTTTTGAGCTAATTGAGTGAACGGAGCCTTTACGTTCCCCCGACCATCATTTCGGAGGAGAGGTAGTTGTTCTGCAACTTCACCGAAATATAAATATACTCGGAAACTGCACAGCTGATAAAAAAATGTCATAGGGCATAATTGTTGGAAATTTAATTTTCTACAAAAAAGGTCTGTTGATATTTTGCCATATTTCGCATAGTTACCGAGATATTTACAGATTTATAAAAAACAGGAAATCTACTTTACCGGCTACACCAGGCCCATTCGATGTGACATATACATTTTATAGGGTTAAAGTACGGATGATGTATGTGTGTATTGTATGTGTGCGTGTTAATAGGTAGCCCTATATATGACTGAATTCGTAATAACAAAGAATCGTAATTAACAGTAGAGTGACGATCGCCAACGAATCGCAAAAAGAAGATCAGATGAAAACGAGCAACCGCGACAAACACGTCTGTCAACGATTGGTTATCTGTGCGTTCTTAATACAAATAAATACGACTTTTCCTTACAACGGCTCGGCTTTTCCTCGGCCATCCTGACGATTAATCGTCCCGATTAATCACACAACTAAATGAAATATAATACAGGTTTTAACACAAAATACAATTTGTCCTTAAATTAACTGAGAAACACGAATTGAATTAAATTAAAACAAGATTTAGATATCTACTCTGTCTAACGAATACAACATAACGAAAACAATGATCGAATTTTTTTAAATTTAGCCCGGTGTCCATGGACGCTCTAGCATCTGCAAGTGATGTTCGATCGTTTCCGTCATAATTAAGAAATCGTCTAGATACACCGATATTTCGCCTCTATCAATTTCTTTCCTAAAAATTTGTGTTACAAACCGTTGGAATTTCAGAGGGGCTCCCTTTAACTCAAAAGGCATCCTCGTATACTCGTATTGGCCCAAAGGCATGACAAATGAAGTATATTTTATCGATTCCTCGTGCATTTTGATGTGA
>CM052268.1:10692134-10713643 GCA_028455795.1 Lasioglossum marginatum
TGTTGTGTTTTCTTTGATGTTGTAGTATGTATTGTGGTGGACTGTCTTGTAGATTCGGTTGTTGAGCTTTCTGCATAGTTGATTTGTTTGTTTCGAGTTCTTAGTCTGGGTGTTCGAGACGTTATCTGGTCGGCTGTTTGGACTGTGTTTAGGGTGTTCTTTTCCCAGATCGCTAATCCTTGTCTTTCCCTTATTATGTCGGTTATATTTGATATGCCTGTTAGAATGTTCAGGTAGATGAGTGGAGTAGTTTTGTATGCTCTCACTACTCTTATGAGAACCTGTTTTTGAGTTCTTTCCCGTCTTTTTCTATTTCTATGTATGTCGACCGCATTTGTCTATGTGGTGGAGGCGTAGAGTACTATTGATTCAAATACATGATAGTAGAGATATCTTGCTTCGTGGTTTGGTCCGGATATGTTGGGGGTTAGTCTTGACAGATAGTTAGCTGCGTTTGTGGCTTTGGCTGTGATACTTTCTATGTGTTTGTAGTAGCGGTTACTCTTTTCCATGATTATTCCCAGGTATTTGAGGCTATCTGTTTCTTTGATTATTGTATTTTGTTGTAATTCGATGCTTATTGGCGTTGTTGTCCTTTTCCTGTTTAGTGCGATCATCTCCGTTTTTTCCTTAGCTAATTCCAGACCTTTCGTTTGCATCCATTCTTCGATTCTGTTGATGCATATTTTGATGTCTTCCTTAATTTTTTCTAAGTTGCGTCCGCATGCCACTAGCGCCACGTCATCCGCATAGGCAACGATTTTGATGGACTTCGGTATATCAAGCTGGAAGATTTCATCATAAACGATGTTCCAGGTATTCCCGATACTCCACGGTAAACTTTTCTCTTTATTTTATATTCTTTGTTCATTGGTTCGTATATCAGTGCTCTATTTGAAAGGTAGCTAAATAGTATTTTTTCCAGTGTTGGTGAGAATTTTTGTTTTATTATCGCTTCTCTAATGTTTTTCCATTTTACGCTGTTGAAAGTGTTTTTAACGTCCAGTGTTACTAGTAAAACGAATTGTCCTTTCTTGGTCGCTTCTGCACGTGTCTCTAGAACTTCTGTGATGGCGTGTACCGTACTTGTGTTTTTTCGGAAGCCGAACTGTTTTTGATTGAGGGGGTTTTTATCTAATTGCTTATCTATTTGTTTTTTGATGATCTTCTCTAAAATTTTGGATACAGTTTCCTAGTAGTGCTAGAGGTCTGTAACTGTTAGGAAGCCCGTCAGGCTTATTTGGTTTTTTGATGAGTATCAGTCTTTGCTGTTTCCATATCTTAGGGAAATATCCCATTCTGAGACAGAGGTTCATTGTAATAGTTATAAGTTTCACGTTCGCCTTGACCACTTCCTTGCAAATTCGAGCGTCAATATTGTCCAGTCCGGGTGCTTTTTTGTTATTTAGGTCTTTTACGATCTCTATTATTTCTTTTTCTTTGATTGGTGTGTATGCTGAGATTATTTGACTTTTTTATTCAATGTGTCTCCGTTTGCAAGTGTGATATATTGGTAGTTTTTGTCTGTTGTTATATCTGCTGCTTCAGGGTCCATTATACCTTGTGACGTTGCCCCTTTTCGTGCGGTTTGATGGCCGACGAAAATGATCAACCCCGGGTTTTTATAGGCGCTGAGACCGGGCCGTGCATGGCCGTGCAAGCACGGTCCACCCGGGACAAAGCGAATTTGCGGGTAGGCTCGACTAGAACGCGAAGGATATTCATTCGGGCGCCAGGTACTCGAAAGTACCACGCGAAACGCAACAAAACGCATGAGCTGGGAGAAGCCGAGCTCGGACGTCGAGCCTCCTCGGAACGCGAACGATGGAAAAGGACGCGAACGGCCAGAGGTTCGAACACAGGAAAATAACGGGGACAGCCCTCACGGCAGGACGGATCTCGCAGGTCGAAAACAATAAGACTTAGTAGGCTCTATTTCATTTAATGAAGATCGTCGTCAGTTGATACAAGAGTGCGGCCGCGTGGCCGCGACCCGGGAGCCCGCGCTCCTTGTACACTAGTGCGAGAAGATGGACGCTCGCAGAGCGCGTTAGTCAATAATACTCGCGAGAGTACGGTAGTACGGTACAGTGTAGAATCCTCGTCGAGACGAGGTTTTCGCGAGACGCAGATGGACGGCGCGATAATACGAGGACTGCCGCGATAACAATGAGAGAGAGAGACGTTTTCGCCGCGCGTGATGAACAATCCGCGGTCGTACGCGCTCGAGAGGCGCGTCGGCTCCGACCGCGGGGGAAATTTACTCGATCCCTACTCGCACGCTTGATTCCCGAATTCGAGACTGACAGCTATTCTTTCCTACGAAACTCTTCCGAGGAAGACTTCCGATGTCAGCACCGCGAGGGAACTATCGTTCGAAAACTCAAAGCGTTCTGCACCGAACGTGAGCAACGACGAATCCGAGGACGAGACGACCTCGTGTCGTCCTCGTACGAAATCTACGAGCCACCGCGAGAAACAAATCGAAGGGTCACAGTTCGACTTACCGTAACGGCTATTCTACAATTCTTCGCTGCCGGAGTCCGCCAAACCCTCGTGAACAGCTGGTCGCAATCAGAAAACCACCCGCGACGCGGAAACAACGAGAACTTTCTCTTCGTTAGCGCGTGTTTTGAGAATCGAAATAACGTCCTATCTTTGCGGTAGCTAGCGCGACAGTGTCCCTTCGATCCGCATCGACGGAACACGTAGATCCTTGCTCCCCCCACTCTTGTCGCAGAGCCGAATTTCCCGGACGAGCGCGTTCCGAAACGCGACTGAAACAGTCGCGGGATCGCACCTTCGAAAAGGTCCTAGGGCCCCAGACCTATCGGAACGCAACGTTAACGATCGCTCTTTGGCGAACGGGGAAGATTATTCTTCCCAGGTATGCCGTAACACTACCGTCACTGGGATCCTCAAATTGAGCGGGATGAGACGACGGCTGGGCGACGAAAAGATGAGGTGTTCGTAAAAGGATCCCCTTAGCCCACGTCGTCGGCTCCGGGTTTTTCCGCCCGTGTGTCGTGGCTCCTTTTAATTTGTTCCTTGAGACGTCTCGAATATTCTGGCCAATCGTTTGTCTCCGGCCGATCCCATGAATCGGGGCAACTCTCCGGTGCTCGTGCGAAGTGGTGCTGCTCCAGGTATGTTCCTGAAACTGGCCGTACTCGGTACGCGCGATAGATGTCATTAGTCGCTAATTGTTACTACGGAAGATTTTCCTCGTGGAGCGCTCTCGAATTCTGCGGGTGGTTTCTGATACGGTTCGATGTTGGTCCGGTCCATACGCGAAACGGTTACTCAACCTTATTCTTTGGAGAAGTGACGTCGCAATATTTGCAATGTCACAACTCCTCCCCCCCTTAAAAAATGGACCGGACTGACTCGCAAATTGCCGACCCTGTGACCCGTGACTCGTAGTTCTAGAGCGTTCCTCTCGGAAGTGCACCTTTACATTATGAGCCTTCACTAACAGACAAACATGTACTCAATCCTTACCTTATCTTTAACTGTTGTCGCTATCTGGAATCTAAACAATTTCGGACGAGAAATTTTTCCGGATCTTATTCTATTGGGTGGGGAGGATCACACAACAACAGAAACCAAGCAACAAGTCGCACCTTTTTCTTAAGACGGGAAAACGTTATCTTTTATTTTTATTTTTCGATATGTTGACGCTACTCTCGCGGGATTACATTGTCTGCCAACGTGGGTGGAAACGCTAATGGCGTGAACCCTTGCCATTACGAGAATAACTTGTTCCTTTCGGTAAGGAACCTTGACACATCGAAATCGGTATTTCCCTTCGGTAGGGTGTACAAAGGAATCGATACTTCAAATAATACAATATTTTTCCCTTCGGTAGGGGTTAGGAAACATCTAGTGTTTGGCTAATTGCCGCAGCTCCTTGTCGATTTCTTCGTACCGCTCCTGTACTTCTTGTTCCTTTACGAGATTCTCCATCTGGAATGTTTGAAGTTGCAGTGGTGGGGGGTCTCGTCTCTGTTTCCCTCGGCAGAGTGTACTCTTTCCGGATTCGATTCTATTCGCGGCGGCTATCGATAATTCCTCCCCTACCGGCTCGGTTCCCTCGAACATTCGCGAAAGGGCGTCTGGTACATGATTTAATGCGTCCTGTCGATATTTTATCTCGACATCGTATTCGAGCAATTGTAGAGCCCACCGCGCAAGCCTTCCTGATGGATTCGAAAGCTGTCTTAACCAGCGTAAACTACTGTGATCCGTAATGATCGTAAAATGATATCCCTCGAGATACGGACGAAATTTCTGCACGGCTCACACGACAGCAAGGCATCCTAATTCCGTCACGGAATATTTTCGTTCGGCGGTATTTAGCGAACAACTCGCGATTTCCTTTCCTTCCCCTCAATCTCTTGTACCAGAACCGCTCCTAGCCCCACCGTACTTGCGTCGGTCTGCAGGACGTACGGGATTTCGAAATGTGGACACGCGAGGGTTGGTGCGGTCGCGACCATCGATCTAAGTTTTTCGAAGGCGGATTGTTGTCCAGAATGAATCTCCGATACCACGAAGCCATTCCGAGAAATCGCCGTAGCTGTTTTAAATTCTTCGGAACGGGGAAGGACAGGACGGGCGCGACTTTATCTGCGTCGACCTTTAACCCCTCGCGATTGACCACAAATCCCAGGTAACGTACCTCTTCCCTGCAGAACTCGCATTTCTCCGGGTTAATAATTAATCCCGCCGATTTTATTCTTGTTAATACCCGTTGAAGCCATTCGAGATTGTTTTCGAAAGATGATGTCGCGATAATAATATCGTCTAGATATGCGAAAGCGTGAGACTCCATTTCCGGTTCTATCAGATGATCCAATAGCCGTTGAAATGTTGCCGGGACTTCCGTGAGTCCGTAGAGCATTCGTTTAAATTGAAACAATCCCTTTGAAACGTTCCCTACCGGGAACGGTAAATGCGGTGATTTCTCTACTACTTTCCTCGAGCGGTATTTGAAAGTAGGCCTGACTGAGATCGAGGGTGGAAATGTATCTCGCGGTAATTTGTCGAGAATGCTTATCATAATTGGTAGCGGATACGCCTCTTTTCTGGAGACTGCATTGACTTTACGGAAATCTAAACAAAAACGGTATTTCCCGTTGGCTTTCTTCACCATAACAATGGGGTTTGACCACTCACTCTTCGATGGTTCGATAATTCCGTTGGCCAGTAACGAATCTACTTCTTTGTAGATCGCTTCCTGTACCATCGGTGAAACCGGATAATGCCTTTGTTTAATAGGTCTGCTTTCCCCGACGTCAATTCTGTGAGTGGTCAACGTTGTTACTCCCGGTGTTTCCGCAAAGTCGTCGAGTTCTCTTTTCAAAAATTCTCGTAACCGCTTCTTTCCCCCGCTCGATAATATTTGCAGGCCGCAGCAGAGTTGCTCGTTCGAGAGAGATTCGAAGGGAAATTCTATATGCGGTCGCGACGCGAAATGCCATTCTGATCGATGGTATTCGACAACGAACTGCGCAATTACGTAAATTTCCAGCAACAAAGGGTTTACGAGATTATCGAGAACGCGCACGAGAATCTCACGAGTTTCATTTTTAATACGTAATTGCAGCTTTGCCTGCTTCGAGGTTCGATCTACCGCTCCCGTGGCCAGAAGAAAATTTCATGGTCTATCCGCGAGTGATATTTCCGCGCTTTCTCCTATTGCTCGAATTATTTCCCTCATCGATGAGCCGGAATCGATTAGGGCGCACGCTCTATGTGCGCCGATTTGCGTGTCAATTATCAGAAGCGACGGTCGAGAATAGAATTCCTTTTCCGGATTTATCTCTGCGATACGAGCCGAGATTATTGGTTGCGAGTCCGTTCCGGCCCCTTCGAGCGGCTCCCCGTAATGTTTCCCATCCCCGGTGTACAACGATGACATTTGTTACTCCGGGTTCTCCGCAGCGATAACAGTGGAGACGCGGTTTCTCCCGACAATTTCTCGATCGGTGCTCGATTCGCTGGCAATTCCAGCACGTGCTGTCAACCGCCGGTTGCTTGTCCGTCTGCTCGGCTAGTCTCGGCAGTGGTCGGATGGCTTCGGTTCGCGTTGTCGCGCGAGCGGTTGAACGGATGAGCGACGCGTTGCTGTGACGGTACGAACTGCTCGGCGACCGGGGGCTCGCGGGGACGAGAAGGACCCGCGCGGTATCTTTCGCGCGCTCTTCCCCTCTTCCAACGGTTACCGCGTTCGCGGATTCGAATTGCGGAGCTCGGTAAGATTTTTCTCTCCCTAGACCTCTCGGTCGTTGGGGATATCGGCGCGAATCATATTCGAACTCTTTGTTCGCGAGATACGGTGATCTGAAATTTTCCGCGGTTCCCGGTGTCGTGAATCGTTCCGCGTTCCGTAATCTATCTTCCAGTTCTGATACTGTTAACACGAAATCCAGCGGTATTGCCGCGCGTAATTCGGCTCTCGCGCCCCAATAGACTTGTTCTATCTTCTTCGTTTTCGGCCACGGTTTCTCCAAACGCTTTATCATTGTTTTCATGAAGGCAAGGTAATCGCGTACCCTGCTTCCTCACGCGGAGGTCATGTTCCAGGAGTTCCTGGTAATCCGGATCGCGGAAATTTCAATGCCATTCCCTGACGAATTCTTCCCAGCTTGTCATTTCTGGGCACGACTCGTGCCATAAGGCGGCGACGCCGGTAAAACAAATGGGCAAACAGCGTACGAGGTCTGCATCTCGGATGTTAGAGACTCGACGCATATCCGATAGCCGAGTGAAGAAAGCTTCCGCGTCTTCACTCGATTTTCCAGCAAACGTTAATTGCCATTTGCGCATTACCTCGTATGTCGAAGCCGGTCTACGTCGATCCGTCGGGATTGGATCCGTCGGGATCGGATCCGTTTGCGCTTTCATGCTTATTACGGTAGCTGGCTTTTGTGATGTCACAAAACGGTACTTCGAAAATCCGGGTATTTCCGGTCCCTGAAGGATCGCGGTTGCTTCACTCGGACCGGCCGAGAAGATTTCCGGTTCCATTTTCACAACGGACCCAGTGTCCTCCTCCTGGTCCCCTTCGTACGTGCTGTAGTACGACGCGTCGTCTCCCCACGTTGAGAGAGGCATTTTCGATACCCGGTATAGCGATTCGAAATTTTAAATTTGTTTTCGTTCCCGAGACGTTACTAGGGGACGCTCCGGTTATAAGGTCTCTCGACCGCGCGATGTTTACGTTGAGCGTCCGGATGCTGTCTTCCCCCCCGATACCTTGCCTTGTGTTCGAAATGCTCGAAACTCATGATCTTCTACCGAAACCCGTCTTTGTTCTCGATATTATTGTCTTCGATATTATTCGTACCCGTTACCATACAGTGCTATATTTAGCTCGGAATACGAGCGTTCCGCTCTCGTAATCGGTCGCGGAAAAAAAAATTTTCGAGAATCGCGAAAAAAGAATTCTAATTGTACAAACACGAAACGAATGCATTTGTCCCACACCGAAAGACGTACACTCCCCGGACACAGTTACAAATAAATTATTGCAATCAAATATAAATAATACATGAAAATATCAGAACATTCAATATAATTTACTTTTTTCAAATCTACTACCCAATAAAATAAACAAAAAACTGTCGCGCTGGCTCTTTGAAAATCTTCCTTTTCGGGCACAACCCGTCGAGAACGCAAAATTCGCTAATCGGATTGAGCGTGTTTTCCGTTCTACGCAACGTCGGAAAGAATAGCGTGTCTCTCGCTCGCGATTTCCGTCGATTCTTCGAGAACTCTGGGCCGCGATCGCCGTTGAATTTACGAACGTACCGTACCGTATTTTACCTGCGAGAGTCCACCGTTATTCCCGTGCCTCTCCCTGTTCTCGGGAAAAACCCTTGCGAGAGAGAGGTCCCTGTTCAGGCGCCAATTTGTGACGTTGCCCCTTGTCGTGCGGTTTGATGGACGACGAAAATGATCAATCCCGGGCTTTTATAGGCGCTGAGACCGGGCCGTGCACGGCCGTGCAAGCACGGTCCACCCGGGACAAAGTGCCAGTTCGGGCGCCAGGTACTCGAAAGTACCACGCGAAACGCAATAAAACGCATGAGCTGGGAGAAGCCGAGCTCGGACATCGAGCCTCCTCGGAACGCGAACGATGGAAAAGGACGCGAACGGCCAGAGATTCGAACACAGGAAAATAACGGGGACAGCCCTCACGGCAGGACAGATCTCGCAGGTCGAAAACAACAAGACTTAGTAGGCTCTATTTCATTTAATGAAGATCGTCGTCAGTTGATACAAGAGTGCGGCCGCGTGGCCGCGACCCGGGAGCCCGCACTCCTTGTACACTAGTGCGAGAAGATGGACGCTCGCAGAGCGCGTTAGTCAATAATACTCGCGAGAGTACGGTAGTACGGTACAGTGTAGAATCCTCGTCGAGACGAGGTTTTCGCGAGACGCAGATGGACGGCGCGATAATACGAGGACCGCCGCGATAACAATGAGAGAGAGAGACGTTTTCGCCGCGCGTGATGAACAATCCGCTCGAGAGGCGCGCAGACTCCGCGCGACCGCGGGCGAAATTTACTACGATCCCTACTCGCACGAATATTCCCAAATATAAAAGAATGTGCAAGAATATACATAAATATATCAGAATATACCAGAATATACCAGAATATACCGGAATATACCAGAATATACCAGAACATTCAATGATATAGACGAATATACCATAATAAACGAGAATTTACCAGAATATACCAGAACATACCATAATACACCAGAATATACCAGAATATACCAGAAAATACCAGAATATACCAGAATATACCATAATACACGAGAATTTACCAGAATATACCAGAATAAACCATGATACACCAGAATACACCAGAATATATCAGAATATACCAGAATAAATCATAATCTACCAGAATATACCAGATTATACCAGAATATACCAGAGAATACTAGAATATACCAAAATACGAGAATTTACCAGAATATATCAGAATATACCATAACAAACGAGAATTTACCGGAATATATCAGAATATACCATAATACACCAGAATATACCAGAATATATCAGAATAAGCCAGAACCCAGATAGCACCGTTGATATTATTCGGATGTCCGTGGGATGTACAGAGGTCCACTGGACATCCATCGGATGTCCGGGTGCTATTTGGGAATATACCAGAACATACCTGAATAAACCATAATATACCACTCTATACCAGGATATACCAGAATATACCAGAATATACCGGAATATAGCAGAATAAATCAATATATACCAGAATATAGCAGATTATACCAGAATGTACCAGAATATGCAACAATACACGAGAATTATCCAGAATATACCAGAATATACCAGAATACACCGGAATATACCAGACTATACAAGAATATACGATAATATACCAGAATTTACCAGAATATACCCGAATATAGCAGAAACAACCATTATATACGAGAATGTACCAGAATACACCAGAGCATACAAACATATGTGGCGTCTCAGCGACATGGTGGTTCTCCCGCGCACCGCCTTGGCGCTTCCAACTCTTCAAGAAGAAGGAAACAGATTTTATGTCCACGACCGCTCTTCTCTATTTGTTAACCATGACCTTTTGTTTATATCTTTCTTTTTTATTTATTTTATGTTGTTATGTATTTACATTCCTTTGTTTTTATATAATGTTTTATGTTTTTCCGTTCATTTATTCATTCTGTTACTGATTTTCGTTTCATCAACATCAATTTATATTACATGATAAAAGTTTCAAAATAATTATATTTAAAGATTAAATATTTGTCTATTTACTTAATAATAAAAGTTCTTATAAAATTTATTTGAACACGTATTCCCAAACTGGTGACCCCGACGTGATAATTATGCCGATATCACGTTCTCCAATTCAAACTCAACAAGATCCAGCGGAAGTCCGCGAACCGTCGACGAGTCATGCCGTTCTGGAAGATGAAGACACTCGACGAAGAGACTCATTTGAAAGCAGTTTCTCAGACCCGGAAATTTTTGACACAATGTTCAATTTATCTTATCACTTCTCTAGTTCCTAGAGTGGGTGCTATAAATAGCTGTCGTCTTCCTCCTTTCTGGAAATCGAATCCAGAACTTTGGTTTTTCCAAGTAGAAGCTGCATTCGGGATTTATAGAATACGATCAGATGATTCTAAATACAACCTTGTACTAACTGAAATTAGATCAAGACTCGCTTCAAGAGGTGGCTGACATAGTCAAAACACCACCAAATTCAGGGAAGTATGAAAATATCAAGGCGGCCATTCTACGCCGATTAGTAGACACTACAGATCGTCAATTACATAAATTACTCACACAACTTGAACTAGGTGATAAAAAACCTTCGCAGCTGCTTCGTCGCATGAAGGCTTTGGCAGGTGATCGTGTTTCTGATGAATTGCTTCGAGTGAAGTGGTTGGATTTGCTTCCTGGAAATGTCCAACGTCCTTTAAGAATTTTCAAGGCAGCCGATCTTGAAGAATTGTCCATCGCTGCTGATGAACTTATGGGCAGCTCACCGGCCTCAATTTCGGCAGTAGAGTCTTATGCACGTGCTCGCTCACCATCCCCTGCACGCCGAAACCATTCTCCTTTTATGTCCTCTGCTGTCCGGAATGAATACATGACGACACTCACCTCTATCAGCACTTCGTTGACGCATCTTATAGATCTCAATCGTCAAATTTTGGAGAGAGTTTCAAAAGGAGGTTCAAATCAACGTTGGAATGATCGTGGACGAAGTCCGGCTCGCACACGCTCACCTAATCCTCTCGCCGTTGGATACTGTTTCTATCATAGACGGTACGGTATGGATGCTCACAAGTGTGAACAACCTTGTTCTTTCAAACCTATGGTTTCTCAAATTGGACAATCGGAAAACTAAGTATACCGGCGCTGGTACAGGCGACCGACGTCGGCGGTGAATTTCAAGAAAATCGCCTCCATGTTAATGACAGACAATCAGGCATGTGATTTTTGGTAGACTCTGGTTCTGTTGTTTCTCTCCTACCACGTTCAGCAATCAAAAGACCATTGACTCCTCAGAGACTCACTTTGTCAGCAGCAAACTCAACATCCATTCCGACTTACGGCCTCCAGATGATTGAACTCAATCTTGGTCTACGTCGATCAATTAGATGGCCTTTCATAATTGCGGGGGTGACTTCTGCCATAATCGGTGCCGATCTGTTAGCTCATTATGGTCTTCTAGTAGATATCAAACGTCGTCGTATCATGGATCCACTGACTGCTATTGCTGCGGAGGGTAACATAGCACGAGCCTGTGTGCATTCTGTCTCTCTAGTAGAGAGCGAAGTCTCGTTAGATTTAGTTCCTCATGAAGTAATCTCAAAATTGATTACAGAGTTTAACGATCTGACTGTTTTCAACAATTCTGCTGCACAATTAAAGGATCCGTCGGTACATCATCGTATTCATACTGAAGGACCCCCAGTGTTCGAGCGTCCTCGCAGACTTTCTGGAGAGTTGCTGGAATTCAATAAGCTTCTTGATGGAGGCATCATTCGTCCATCATCCAGTCAATGGGCCAGTCCTCTACACATGGTGCGAAAATCTAATGGGACGTGGCGTCCCACAGGTGACTATCGTCGTTTAAATGCAATAACCATCCCTGACCGTTACCCACTACCAGTCATCGAAGATCTTCTCCAACACTGTCATGGTTGTTCCATTTTCACTACCATCGATCTGCAAAAGGCATATCATCAGATTCCGGTGGCTTCTGAAGACATTGTCAAGACAGCCATTACTACTCCTTTTGGCATGTTCGAATATCTAGGCATGCCCTTTGGCCTTCGGAACGCCGCTCAAACCTTTCAGCGCTTCATGGATTCGCTGTTCCGTACCATGCCGTTTGTTCGATGTTATCTTGATGATCTTTTTGTGATGTCCAAGTCAATCAAAGAACATTTACGTCATCTTCGATTTGTATTTGAAACATTACGAAAGGCCAAACTGTCAATAAATCTCCAGAAATGTGTTTTCGCGCAGTCTGAGGTCACATATCTGGGCTATTACGTTTCCAAAGAAGGTTATCGTCCTCCTCCAGCTAAGATCAAAGCCATTGAAGATTTTCCCAAACCTGAGACGAATGCTCAGCTTCGACGTTTTCTGGGGATGATCAATTATTACAGACGTTGCATTCCAGGTGCTGCAAGCATTCAAGCACCTCTCAACGATCTTCTCAAAGGAACCACCAAGTGTTCCAAAAAGCTGTTGACTTGGACACTGGATGCAGATCAAGCATTTCTGAAATGCAAAAAGAGCATTGTTAAGGCGGTCAGCCCTGTTTATTTGAGTCATGATGCACCACTCATGCTTACTACAGACGCCTCCAACACAGCCATCGGGGCGGTTCTTGAACAATTGGAAGATGGTGTATGGAGACCCGTTGGTTTCTTCTCGCGTAAGTTAAGTGAGATAGAACAACGTTATGCCACGTATGATCGTGAACTCCTAGCTGTTTTTGCAGCAATCAAATATTTCAGACGAATCTTGGAAGGTAGATTTTTTACTGTGAGGACTGATCATAAATCACTAGTTTTCGCAGAATTTCAAAGATCCGATAAAGCATCTCCAAGACAACAAAGACAGTTGGACTACATTCAGCAGTTTAATATGAAAATGGTTCACGTTAAAGGAGAAGAGAATGTTGTTGCAGATGCTCTTTCTCGTACTTGTGCCATTGCAATGCCAACCCTTCTAGATGGTGTCACCATCAGTGAAGCCCAGTCCACAGACAATGAACTAATTCACCTGCAGGACAATCCAGTTCTGAACCTTAAACAACTGACTTGGGATGGTCAAGAAATTTTCTGCGAGGTATCTACTGGTACCTTAAGATCATACTTACCAGTAGCTCTCAGACGTACTGCCTTTGATGTCATACATGGTCTCTCACACCCAAGTGGAAAAGCAACTAGTCGCATGATTGTACAAAAATTCTTCTGGCCTGGTTTAAAAAAAGATGTACTTCAATGGTCTCGCACATGTGAAGCCTGTCAGCGTGCTAAGATTAGCCGTCACAATCGAACTGCTCTTGGAAACTTTCCAATTCCTGATGGACGTTTCGACCATATCCATGTTGATATCATCAAACTGCCATTGGTGCAAGAGATGCAATATTGTCTCACTATTATTGACCGTTATACCCGTTGGCCTGTAGCGGTTCCTATCAAAGACAAGCAAGCTGATACCGTTGCCAAAGCTTTCTTCGAAAATTGGATTACCAATTTTGGATCTCCACTTACCATCTCAACGGATCAAGGTATGCAATTCGAATCAGCCCTTTTCACTGCTCTTGCTCAATTGCTTGGTTCAGTGCGAATTGACACCACTCCATTTCACCCTCAATCAAATGGCATGGTTGAAAGGTTTCACCGTACTCTCAAAGCTGCTTTAATGTGTAATCCGAAGACTCCTTGGCCAGACATCCTTCCAATGGTGTTGCTCGGATTGCGTAATGTTTTCAAAGAGGATTTACAAGCGTCTCCTTCAGAAATGCTCTTCGGATGCAATCTTCGAATTCCTGGAGAATTTTTTGTACAAACAGACGTTCCCATAGAAACTCCTCTTTTTGTCTCTAGACTTCGCAGACTAATGAGAAAAATTAAACCTGTTCCTGCTTCCAGACACTGCAATGTACGTCCCTTTGTTCATAAGGAATTAAACACCTGTTCCCACGTTTTCAAAAGAGTGGACTCCATTAGAAAATCTCTGGACCCACCATACACCGGACCACACGAAATTGTTAAAAGAATAGACAACAAAACGTTTGTGATTCGTTTCAGTGGGATTGAAAAGACTGTATCAATAGATTGTCTCAAACCAGCCTTTCTGGAGACAACTGATTCGCCATTGCAATCTTTGCCAGAAGTAACGTCACCAGGTGCTGCTCCTTCAACTGTTACACCACCATTTTCCTCATCGCTACGTGATCCAGTACCTCTTAGCCCTTCGCCGGACATATCGTTGCGAAAATCTTCACTAAAAACTACCTCTACGTCTCATCCTTTGTCTCCACGAAGAGTTTCGTTCCCTTCGTTACCTGCGAAGGTCTCTGGGGAGACATCAGCGACATCTCAGACATCTCAGCGACATGGTGGTTCTCCCGCGCACCGCCTTGGCGCTTCCAACTCTTCAAGAAGAAGGAAACAGATTTTATGTCCACGACCGCTCTTCTCTATTTGTTAACCATGACCTTTTGTTTATATCTTTCTTTTTTATTTATTTTATGTTGTTATGTATTTACATTCCTTTGTTTTTATATAATGTTTTATGTTTTTCCGTTCATTTATTCATTCTGTTACTGATTTTCGTTTCATCAACATCAATTTATGTTACATGATAAAAGTTTCAAAATAATTATATTTAAAGATTAAATATTTGTCTATTTACTTAATAATAAAAGTTCTTATAAAATTTATTTGAACACATTTGTATTCCCAAACATATGCCAGAATATACAAGAATATGCATAAATGTACCAGAATGTACTAGAATGTACAAGAATATGCCTCAATACACCAGAATGTGCAAGAATATACATGTCGAAGGCTGATCGGCTGGGTTGTCCGCGGAATCAGTCGGAAGGTGACCAGAAACGTTCTTCACCGATTTACTTTAGCGCAACGGTGAGACGTGTCAACGAGCGTGTAATTCCAAATGACAATATGATTGTCTTGTATGGTGGATAAACGTTACACGTCGTTGCCAACGGGTTGCGTCGCTGCCGTCACATCCCGACATACATAAATACTCCAGAATATACCAGAATATACCAGAATATACCAGAATATTCCAGAATATACCGGCATATACCAGAATAAACCATAATATACCAGAATATACCAGAACATACCAGAATAAACCAGAATTTACCAGAATATACCAGAATATACCATGATACATCAGAAAACACCAGAATATATTAGATATACCAGAATAAATCATAATATACCAGAATATACCAGATTATACCAGAATATACCAGATTATACCAGAATATACCAGAAAATACCAGAATATACCAGAAAATACCAGAATATACAATAATACACGAGAATTTACCAGAATATACCATAATAAACGAGAATTTACCAGAATATACCAGAATAAACCATAATACACCAGAATATACCAGAACATACCAGATTATACCAAAATATACCAGATAATACCAGAATATACCATAATACAAGAATTTATCAGAATATACCAGAATATACCATAATAAACGAGAATTTACCGGAATATACCAGAATATACCAGAACATACCAGAATAAACCATAATATACCACTCTATATCAGGATATACCAGAATAAACCATAATATACCACTCTACACCAGGATATACCAGAATATACCAGTATATACCAGAAAATACCGGGATATACCAGAATATACCAGATTATACCAGAATATACCAGATTCTACCAGAATATACCAGAAAATACCAGAATATACCATAATACACGAGAATTTACCAGAATATACCAGAATATATCATAATAAACGAGATATTTAACGGAATAAATCATAACATACCAGAATAAACCATAATATACCACTCTACACCAGGATATACCAGAAAATGCCAGTATATACCAGAATATACCGGGATATACCCGAATATACCACAATAAACCGTTATATACCAGAATACACCAGAATACACCAGAACATACAAACATACAACAGAATATACAAGAATATGCCTGAATGTACCAGAATGTACTAGAATATGCCTAAATATATCCGAATGTACCAGAATATACCAGAATATACCAGAATATCTCGGCATATACCAGAATAAACCATAATATACCGGAATATACCAGAATTTACCAGAATATACCAGAATGTACCATAATACACCAGAATGTACCAGAATATACTACATTATAGCAGAATATATCAGAATCTACCATAATTCACGAGAATTTACCAGAATATACCAGAATGTATCAGAATACACAGGGATATGCCAGAATATGCCAGTATATACCATATTACAAGAGAATTTACCAGAATATACCAGAATGTACCAGAATATACCAGTTTATTCCAGAATATACCGGAATATACCAGAATATAACGGCATATACCGAAATATACCTGAATATACCATAACATACAAGGATATACTAGAATATACCATAATAAACGAGAATTTACCAGAATATTCCAGAACATACCAGAATATACCAGAATATACTGGAATGTAGTAGAATAAATTGTAATATACCAGAATAACAGAATGTACCGGAATATACCAGAATATACAGGAACATTCCCGAATATACCAGAATATACCAGAATATATCAGAATATTCCGGATTATTCCAGAATATACCAGAATCTACCAGAATATATCAGAATATTCCAGATTATTCCAGAATATACCAGAATATACCAGAATATACTGGAAATTAGTAGAATAATTCGTAATATACCAGAATAACAGAATGTACCGGAATATACCAGAATATATAAGAACATACCAGAATATACCGGAATATACCAGAATATACCGGAATATATCGAAATATACCAAAATATACCAAAACATACAAGGATATACTAGAATATACCATAATAAACGAGAATTTACAGAATATACCAGATCATACCAGAATATAACAGAATATTCTGGTATATTATGATTTATTCTGTTATATTCTGGTATATTCTGGTGTATGCTGGTATGTTATGGTATATTCTGGTATATTCTGATAAATTCTCTTATATTATGGTATATTCTGGTATATTCTGGTATGTTCTGGTATATTCTGGTATATTCTGGAATATTCTGGTATATTCTGGTAATTCTGGTATATTTATGTATATTCTTGTACATTTTTTATATTTGCGAATATTCTTGTATATTCTGATATATTCAGGCATATTCTTGTATATTCTAGTACATTCTGGTACATTTAGGCATATTCTTGTATATTCTGGTATATGTTTGTATGCTCTGGTGTATTCTGGTATATTCTGGTATATAATGGTTTATTCTGCTATATTCGGGTATGTTCTGGTATATTCTGGTTTATTCTGGTATATTCTGGTATATTCTGATATATTCTGATGTATTATGGTATATTCTGGTATGTTCTGGTAAATTCTCATTTGTTATGGTATATTCTGGTATATTCTGGTATGTTCTGGTATATTCTGGTATATTCTGGTGTATTATGGTATATTCTGGCATATTCTGGTTAATTCTCTTTTATTATGGTATATTCTGGTATATCCTTGTATGTTCTGTTAAATTCTGGTATATTCCGGTATATTCTGGTATATTCCGGTGTATTCTGGTATATTACGGTATATTATGGATTATTCTGATGTATGCCGGTATATTCTGGAATATTCTGGTATATTCCGTTATATTTTGGTATATTCTGATATATTCTGGTATAATCTGATATATTCTGGTACATTCGGGTGTATTATGATATATTCTGGTATATTCTGGTAAATTCTCTTGTAATATGGTATATACTGGCATATTCTGGTATATTCCTGTGTATTCTGGTATATTCTGGTATATTCTGGTAAATTGTAGTGAATTATGGTAGATTCTGGTATATTCTGCTGTAATCTGGTATATTGTGGTACCTTCTAGTGTATTATGGTACATTCTGGTATATTCTGGTAAATTCTCGTCTATTATGGTTTATTCTAGTATATTCTTTTATGTTCTGATATATTCTGGTATATTTCGGTGTATGCCGGTATATTCTGGTATATTCCGGTATATTCTGGAATAATCTGGTATATTCCGGTATATTCTGGTATATTCTGGTAAATTCTCTTATAATATGCTATATACTGGCGTATTCTGGTATATTCCTGTGTATTCTGGTACATTCTGGTATATTCTGGTAAATTTTCGTGAATTATGGTAGATTCTGATATATTCTGCTATAATCTGGTATATTCTGGTACATTCTGGTGTATTATAGTACATTCTGGTATATTCTGGTAAATTCTCTTGTAATATGGTATATTCTGATATATTCTGGTGTATTATGGTATATTGTGTTATATACTTGTATATTCTGATATATTCTGGTATATTCTGGTATATTCTGGTGCATTCTGGTATATTTATTGTATATTCTTGCATATTCTTTTATATTCTTGCACTTTTTTTTATATTTGGGCATGTTCTTGTATATTCTAGTACATTCTGCTACATTTAGTCATATTCTTGGATATTCTGGTATATGTTTGTATGTTCTGGTGTATTATGGTATATTCTGGTAAATTCTAGTGAATTATGGTAGATTCTGGTATATCATTGTATGTTCTGGTATATTCTGGCATATTCCCGTATATTCCGGTATATTCTCGTATATTCTGGTATATTATGTTGTATTCTGGTATATGCCGGTATATTCTGGTATATTCTGGTGTATTTATGTATATTCTTGCACATTCTTTTATATTTGGGAATATTCTTGTGTATTCTGGTATATTTAGGCATATTCTTGTATATTCTAGTACATTCTGGTACATTTAGGCATATGCTTGTATATTCTGGTATATTATGGTATATTCTGGTATATTATGATTTATTCCGCTATATTCCGGTATATTTTGGTATATTCTGGTTGTGACTGGTTGCAAAAATTGCGACGTCACTTCTCCGTTAATTACGATTGCGATTTAGCGAAAGAAGGGACCGGGCCGAGATCTAACGAGACACAAACCAAATCACAGGATTCGGGAGCGCGAGTCCGGGATTTCTCGAGGAAAACGAAGCAGCACTGGATCCACCCGCAGAGAACTAATGGCCAATATTGCGTAGGCCCGTGCACGGCAATCATCACTTGAAACGAGAGCACGGGCCACCAACCGGGTGGCGCCGAAGGGACAGGAGCTCTTACGGAACACCACATCGTCTCGATATTTCGCGGTCCCGACGCCGCCTCATCCCGCTGAAAGATCAGAGTTCCTGCGTGGTTGGTGCGATCGCATTCAAGGGAGGCCGAGCTTCCACCGGTCGACAAACGACCGAATTTTCATTTCGCGTTATGGTCTGGGGCCCAAGGACCCTCGTAGGCACGATCATGGTGGATGAGACGTCGCGTGCGACAACACACTCTAACCAGGGAAATTCGGATGCGATGTAGAGTGGGGAGAACCGAGGTCGATCCGCTGAACGAGCGAGAGTCGATGAATCACTGTCGCGCTGGCTTCCGAAACGGCAACACACTTTTGGTTTTGACTTCGACGCTCCCGAACGAGAACTCCTATCGTATAAACCGTCGCCGATTTTCCCGAGCGGAGATCGAACATCGAGTCGCGCACCGAAGTACCATGCGAAGTTGTCCGTGCGGAATAACAAGGTCCACGCGCCGTTCAACGCGTGCCGACAATCCCGAGAGCGAGTCATCCTGTTTTCGGCACGAGGCCTCAAGAGCAGAGCGTAACGGTAAGTCTTCCAGTGATCCATTTGATATTTCCTTCGCGAGGTGGCTCGATTTCTTGTCGCGTGAGGACGAACGGTTCTCGTTTCGTCCACGAATTTTCGCGTGTGCCGAGGCGCAGGGCGCCTCGAGCCGACTGCTCGTGTCCTTCCGTGGGCATTTTGAGCGTTAGATTTTCGAGATAGTTTTTTCCAGTTATCGCGTTTACGGAAGTTTCCTAGGAGGAGCCGCGTCCCGCGAGAATAATCTCCGAACATCTCGAATCTTGTGTCTCGCCGATTCTCGAAGCGCATCCGTCGGAACTCGATCGCGTAACCATTATCGTACGTGACGAATCGACTTGCGGGCGGAAGTCATCGCGGCGGTCCCGTACCACGCCGGTCATCTGCGTCTCGTGCGATCGTGTCGGCCGTTATTCGTAGAATCGCGGCATTGTTCGACCGTATCGTCGCGAGTAATAATCTATACGACAACCGCGCTGCGACCGAACATCTATCGCCAAGCTGTATGAAGAGCGCGGGCTCTCGGGTCGCGGCCACAAAACATCTTATAGAGCCCATATTGTCGTTCTCTGATTGTGCCTGCGAGATCCACCTCCGTGAAGGCTATCCTAGCGTTTCCGTGTCCGAATCTTCGCGTCCCCGTTTCGCGGCGTAATTTCCGATCTGCATACTTCGACGGCTTGCTCCTCGTGCTCGGCTTCTCCGACCTCGAGAATCGCATCGCATTTCGCGTAGCATCTTCGAGGTGCCTGGCGCCCGAACGAGTTTTCGTCGGCGAAAGGGTGAACCGCCGAATTCCGTAGTCCCGGGCAGACCGCGTGTACTCGGCTAAACGCGGCCTGGTCTCAGCGCCCGCAAGGCCCGGAGTTGGCCGTTTTCATCCAATCATTCCGCTCGATAGAAAAAAGCAACGTGACATGGTATATCCTGGTATAGAGTGGTATACTATGGTTTATTCTGGTATGTTCTGGTATATTCTGGTTCATTCTGGTATGTTCTGGTATATTCTGGTATATTCCACTGTATTCTGGTATATGCTGGAATATTCTGGTATATTCTGGTATATTCTGGTATATTTATGTATATTCTTGCACATTCTTTTATATTTGGGAATATTCTTGTATATTCTGTTATATTAAGTACATTCTGGTACATTTAGGCATATTCTTGTATATTCTGGTACATTTAGCAATATTATTGTATATTCTTGTACATTTAGGTATATTCTTGTATATTCTTGTACATTTAGGCATATGCTTGTATATTCTGGTATATAATGGTATATTCTGGTATATTCTGGTATATCCTGATATAGAGTGGTATATTATGGTTTATTCAGGTATGTTCTGGTATATTCTGGTTTATTCTGGTATATTCTGGTATATTCTCGTGTATTATGGTATATTCTGATATATTCCGGTAAATTCTCGTTTATTATGGTATATTCTGGTATATTCCTGTGTATTCTGGTATATTCTGGTATATTCTGGTAAATTCTCGTGAATTATGGAATATTCTGGTATATTCTGCTATAACCTGATGTATTCTGGTACATTCTGGGGTATTATGGTATATTCTGGTATATTCTGGTAAATTATCGTGTATTATGGTATATTCTGGTATTTTCTGATATATTCTGGTATATTCAAATACGTGAAATAAATGCAGAAACACTGAATCGGCAAGCCAAAACGAGATTCAATCGGGTTTATGACAGATTCGACGATCCCTCGTGTCACGAGTCTATGTCTGTGCCGTATCGTTGTTTTGCGTGCTAGATCGGTGCATTTGAATGCAAATACGCGAAATAAATGCAGAAACACCGAATCGACAATCCGAAACGCGATTCAATCTAGTTTATTTCAGATTCGACGATCCCTCGTTTCACGAATCTATTTCTGTGCCGAATCGTTGTTTCGCGTGCTAGATCGGTGGATTTGAATGCAAATACGCGAAATAAACGCAGAAACATCGAATCGGCAAGAAGAAACGCGATTCAATC
>CM052268.1:10714143-10726774 GCA_028455795.1 Lasioglossum marginatum
GTAATTACCAATTCATTAACTTTGTAGTAGTAGTTGTTACGTCCCGGATCTGACTCGCGCGAAATTGTTCCGCGACCCGTTCCCCTTACTGGACGCTCAAATACGATACAACCTTTTGTCCACGCGGCACGTACATCCGAAGTCTGACTGGGAATCACGAGTTTCACGAACATGCGTATACTACTTAACGCTTATAGATAAAGTAGTTTCGCCCGAAGCGACGCACAGTGGGCCGGATTGGGGAAAAGTGTGACTTTTACCCCTAAAACGAACTTTCTCGTATCGATATCTAATATATGAACATTGCTTCCCAAATGTCCATAGACCTCGGAAATGAAGAAAATAGTACATTTAATAAATATTATAGTTGTAATAAGCATTGAAAGTTGGACGTTTTAAGAGGAGTATTTTTCACGAGAAAAATTGCTTCTCTTTGATGTGATGCTCTGACATTGCTATTTAATATTTTCTCTCGCTTTTTTTTTTAAATTGAAGAGCAGATTTTTGCGATAAGAAATCATATCTTACATTATTAATTAGTCTGCATAATATATTAAAAGTCAATGCTGAACTAAATGGAGAAAATTTTAAAAATTCTTTGTTGAGGACGAGGTTACTCCAAAAGAAAAAGGACAAATGTAAAGGTGAAAAATTTAATATATGAGACGTGTTGTCCACAGCTCGGACAAAAGGCAAGTGATGTTAGAAGAACAAAAAAACAGAAAGGAATCAAATAAAATAAAACATTAACGAAGCGGGCGCGCGGGAGCGGCCCGCTTCTGTTGCGCATTTGAAAGAAACGCCTGAAGTATTTGTGACCTACGTCACTCCAACATTCTTTATAATCGGTAAGGGATATCTTTCAAGTCCCAGGATATCCCAGTTTCTAACAAATTGGAATATTTTTAGTACACCTTCCTCTAAATAATCGTGAAAGAATTAGTAACCTCTTCTCGATCCGCTTCTAAAATTATTACTGTTTAAAGCTATTAACGTTGTAATAGCGAGCGGAGCGTCTGTCGCGTAGCGAACCCACATAGAATGCTTACTCCACATATCGTACAATTTATCATCCAAAAAATGGGCTGCGAATATCGATGATCTAAAAAAACAACGGAAGGAAAGAAAAAAACAAATTCAAAAAGAATTTAAAGAAAAGATGGGTTTGTACATCGATCATGTGAAGCAAGGTTGGGGTTTAACCAACGATGGCAATACTGCCCGTCGATTTTTTTCTAATACACAATTATCATCACAAATAACTGGAATTGAAGAATTAATTAAAAAATTCTATATCATATTACAGGCATTTATTTTTCAAAAAACATATATTTTTAATATTATACGCAGAATACTGCAAATTATTTTATAATTTATTATGATTGATAATATTGACTTGTAATAAATTAGACAAATTAGAACGAGAAACACTCGAAAATCTTCCAGAATAGAAACAAACACAGATATATTATATCGCCTCCTTTTGACATCAGATCCATACATGAGCACTATTAGAATGAAATCGTGTACTAAAAAAATTAATGATGGATAATGGATAATGGATTACATCCAGAAGCACAAGAATTAGTAATTAAATAACAGGAAATGTAATAATCTTTATAATACTAATGATAATTATAACACTAATGGCAATAATAATAATAATAATAATAATAGTAATAACATTGATGTATTTTTTCTTAACTAATCCTTAATCTGACATTACTACATTGTTCAGTCTAAGTTTCGCGTCCATACTTGTTACGAATTAAAAGTTTCGAGGCAATGTCACACTTAACTAAAATCCCGCCCACTGTGCGGCGCGGCGGAGATCCTCGCAGGGAAGCGCTTTGCAACTTATCGGAAAGTAGAATATGGCGGCCGGCGAATGCGGGCAGGCTTCCTTCAGGCGAGCTGCTCCGTTGCTCGTTGTCGGCTGCAGTCGAATCAGGCTGGATCGTCACAGGGAGAACGATGATCCTCACTCGTCCTGGGAAGATCGCGTCGCTGGTGATCCTCGGTTGACGGAGAATGCTCAGTAGCGGTTGTCCTCCGTTTCGCATTCGTTGACGTGCACAAGCTTTCGCAATTGGTAACGACGACCGGCGCAGCGCGGCGCGGCCTGTGATACTCGTATCAGAGAATGCGTTGAATTGATATATCGAAGTCAAAAGAAGCTTCTGCGTTTCCAGTTGGAACCTTACGGAAGGCACCGAGCAGCGCGAATTGAAAGAGGAGTATCACAAGCGCAAGGATGTGGGGAGAAGAACTAAGCGAGACTCACTTATTAAATTAATAACTGGGTATATTTTGTCACGTACGAAAATAGGGTTACAATGATTGAACGAGAATAGTAAAATCGCTTGGAGGCGGATGAGAGCGAGGACTCCGGAGTCCGGAACGAGACGTCCAGGAGGCGGCGAGCCTCGCTGAAGTCTGGGACGAGAGTGACAGACTGACTGTTCGAATTGAACTGCTGCTTTGGGATGATGAGGTCGAATATATAGGTGTTGGGGGGCATCCTATCTTCTACACGATGCTTCGTTAGCCATAACAGGTGTCTTATATTTTAACGCTACGGCGAATACATTAGTGTATGGTCACGATTATTATGACAGGGTACTTATTGTAAGATGAGGTTGGGCAGGATGCTTATAGTAAGATATGGTTGGTTATCGGGAACGAGATTACTGGGTATATAGCGGCGCATAGTGGGCTGTTTGCCCGATTTGTGCGGTCAAAATTCAATTTTTAAAATTTTACATAAATTGTAAAAAATTTTTGTTGCTTGAGTTAGTTGAATATCTGAGAAACAATCTCCCATCATTCGTTTTCTCATTCATGTATCCATAAAGCACTGAAATTTGTCGGAAGTTCGAAATTCTGTTAACACGCTTTCATTTCTCAACGAATACACCTATTAGTAATTGTTACCTTATCTACATACATTAAACAGATTTTTGTTTTACAGAAGTTTTTTTAGCTAAGTATAAGGTATACTTTTAAGAGAATTTCACTTTTGTACTATATAGATTTTTGTAATTATTAATATTTAAAGATAACCAACGATTCAGTCACTTTCTTTATGATTCTAAGACTTTGGTAATGATTTTGTTATACTTCCGGGTGAGTCCCAGTGTTCATTTCTGTGCCATTGTGTTCCTTGAAGTTTTATGATTAAGATGTAAGAAAAATTGGTTCCTGCTACGTCCAACTCCGTGTTTTATAGTTGATCCATGAAAAAATGGCCATCGAAAATCGCAACATTTCTCACATTCCTGATGTTCGCATTTGCTATATCTCCGTATTAACTTAAGCAAATACTAAATAATAATAATAAACATACAATATACACTAAAATAAGAAAACAATACACACATAAAATTTAAATAATATACAGGGTGAGTCAGTTAAAGTGTAACAGACGTATATCTCGAGACTGAAGCATTTTGGAGAAAAATGTTTCAAACAAAAGTTGTATGGTTTCAAGGGGGACATAAAATGGTGTCATTGATTTGACCTTGGATAGTCGTTTGAAAATCATGAAGGTAATCTTCAATTTCTTAAATAGAACTCTCTATTTTTGATTGCATATTACACATCTAGCTCTTATTAACTATGTTTATAATCTATGGCAACACGTCGACAGACGTGACAAGTATTTATTTATTTCAGCCTCGCGGCCAAGAAATTGGACTTGGTTTACAAATCTTCTATGTCACCCATCCCTCCATCCATCCATATCCCATGTCATATCATATGCCTTATTGTCTATATAATCTATGTTAATCTAGTCTAATCTAATCTACCCTAATGTCTTACATCTAATATTGCCTCTCCCTCTCTCCTTTTGATTATTTCTTTCCTTTTTTCTCGATATTCCTGAGCCAATCTATTGTTTCTCCCACTCTTTTATGTTGTACTATCTTTTCTATACTTATATTTATTCTTTCTACACCTTCACAGTCTTCTGCCAGATGCTTTAGTTTCTCCAGGTGTCTCTTGCATATCATGCACATTCTCTCTTCCTCCTTTCTCCAATATTTATTCCCTTCTTCCATATTTCCGCATCTTACTCTCGCCATCAGGCTCTGACTGTCTCCTTCTCCTTTCTCCTCTAGGTACCTTGGTACCCTTGCTTCATATGTATATTTAAACCTATCGCAGAACCTATTATTTTACTGTATTGTCACTGTCCCTGAGTTTGCCTATCTCTCTCCTTCAGAGTCTCGATAATTACCATAGACTATGGTCCATAGTATCTTTTCCTTCCCTTCTTTCTTTTTCTATTCCTGCTTGACTGTATCCTTTGTCGTTCAAATACTCCGTCCTCTCTTTGCTATTTCTTGTGATCTCCCACACCTTTTCTCTTTCCCTCAGGCATTCCTTTACCAAAACTTTTCCCTCCGTTCTCTCCACTCTTTCCTCAACTCTTAACGCTTTCTCTCCTGCTCTAACTCGTACCTTCTCTCTCATAGTTTCCCCCAGTACCATGTAATCTGGCATTGTCCTATCTAGTTTCAGGCACCATTTAAGTTCCTCCCTTTCCTTCCACCTAAATATTTCTGCCCCATACATTATCCCTCCTATTAGACAGTCAAACAGAATCATTCTTTTCCTATATTCATCCCTAAACAATCTTTCTCTTATGCCCTACACTTGCCCTAGTACCATATTTGCTAATTTCGCTCTTTCTTTAACATGCTCCGTTATGTCTCCATTTCTCTGAAGTTTTACCCCCAGGTACTTAAATTCTTGCACTTCCTCAATTTCTTCTTCCCCCCATTTTCACTCCCTCTTCTTCTTGCTTTCCCTACCTTTACCAAACACCATCATCTTTGACTCTTGTGCATTTAGTTCTAGCTTTTTCCTTCCTAGGTATGTCTTCAGCCTTTTTAGCATCAGCTTCATATCTTCTTCTTTCTTCGCAATCATTACCACATCATCCGCATGTTCTAGTGTCCAGAATTTCTCCTTCCCCACTCTTGTTCCACCTATTTGCACCTCATTAACTTTGTAATGTATGAAAACTGTGTGTAGATACACACATGTATACATATTTTATATTTATTGTAGCTATTTTCTGATTAATAAATTTAAAGAATGACAATAAATGATAGCAATTTTAGACTTGTACTTTCAGTTTCACAATTTTTTAGATAGTTTAGAACTATTAACACATCCCAAGGCGTTGCGTATTTCTTGTTGCGGCTTTCATGGGTTTTAGTTTTGCTATGCTAATTAGCAAGTCCTTGCCTATCTTATTTGGCGATAACAGTGAAATCGCTGATCTATATGTATTCAATGTTGAGTATGACGCGGCCATCATTGATGTTATTCAAACATACATCATAATTTAATATTTAATACATAAAATATCATCTAAATAAATAACGCATAAATAATAGTGTTGGGGCGTGGATCGTGTTTGAAACAAGTTTGTATAAATAATATTTTAATATGTATAACAGAATGGGTTGTACAATGTACATAAGTATTTTTAATATACAATGGCCGCCACGTGCTTTCTCTTATGGCTTCTAGCCGGGAACAGACAGAGAACTCGATGTCCGGTCTGCGACTGCGCGTCGTCGCTAGATGAGAACTCCCCATGTAAAACTAGTTCTTCCATAGGCGCCATCTATACCATAAAGCGTCAGTGTGTGATGAACAGAGCGTATATTTCAACAAATAGTCTTATGTTTCCCTCGCAGTAATGACGCCGTTCACATGTGTCTAAATAAATATATAATTTAATCTAAATAAATAAATAAAGGGCGCTCAGTGGCTCAAGTGGTAAGGCTCACGATTACGAACACCGTGGTTACGAATCCCGCCGGCACCTCTGAAAATGCTTTTCATTAGAAAAAGGTTTTCATGTGATATCTAAACTGTGGTACCCCAAGGTGGTTCGGAACCCACCTTAATAATAAACTAGGCGATAGTGAGAGTGGAAAGAAGGGAGATTGGTAAATGGATTTGAAACCCCGAGGGGACCAAATATCATTACTTTTATCTAAATAAATAAATAATTTATTTTAAATATTTTTAATAGGTGAAATTGATTTAAAAAGGTCGAATTTGATTTGCAAAAGGGTGAAATTGGAGTGCAAAACATATAGCCTTAAAATTTCAGATAAAAACGGCAGTGATTTTTGCACCGACCTAATAGATACCCGTTGGACGGTGCTCTTGTTGGCAATTACACGTACTTATGGCATTGATGAACCTAACTAGCTGAATGATGACGATTGTGGCAGTAAGAACCTGCGCACGTTGCATGCACAAATATTTTTGTAGCCTGTTCGTGCTAAAATTCATTCCGGCAATTTTTCTGTATATTTTTCTTTCATCAATGTTTACAGAATCCGATATTGCGCTGGGAATTACCCTAGAAAGAGCTTTCTGTTAGGTTGCAGAAGTAACGTAATGAAAATACGCACCTCGACCTGTTTTTAAATTGAGCCAGCCGTTTTCAGCAATTCCGGACTACACCACTCGATATTTGTGCACAGTGTTTCACTATGTTTCTTAAATATTTCAAAGGGTGATTTTACAAATTAATCTAACAATTAATTGAAAAACGAGAATGCCTATTATCACTTTCGACTTAGGTGCACCATATTGGCGGATCAGAGAGATTTTATCTATCGTTAATAATATGAAAACAAAGCAGTTACAACAAAATAGTCATTGCACACCATACCTATAGAAATATAAAGGAATATCGTAAAAAAAATCAATATCTTATTTTATTAACTACGATAAATTTTATTTAAAAAAGCCTGAAGAAAGTGAAAATATTGTTTTCAACAATGTCTCGCTACCAAATTTTTATGAAACTGGAATCTCTTAAACTCCTATGCATTTTTCGGATTTTCAGAAGCTTTCAATTTTTTTAAACATGTTTGGCTAATCCGAAAAATATGAAAAGTACACATTAATAATCATACCGTAATACTATAAACATGGTAATTTTAATAGCTTCGATACAAAATCAGCAATTTTAAGTTTCTGGAATTTTTGAAAAATCGATTTTGCAGTGAAAAATTTGGAAATAATTCACTGTCGTGTGTTAGCTGGAATGTTCATGAATTTTTTTGTAATTTTTTGTAAAGCAGAACAGAAGAAATAAAGCATAATTGATAAAACCGTGGTCACTGGTCACCCTACAATCTACAACTACTCTTGTGGTAGAGACGACTTGAAATTTGTCACAAAGGGTTTCTTTTGGATGCCCTACTAACTAGTTCGGATAATCGAGGTTTCACTTAATCGTGGATTAAGCAACTAAACACGATTTAAACCGTACCATGTTGGATATCATTTCAATCAGAAAAGTGTCACGAACATATTTGTGAAAGTTCCATGAAAAAATAATTAACAACAAACAAGTTATCATTGAATTTGACCGAGCTTGCACTGGACATTTACTGAAGAATATCTCAGCAACTATTATTTTTTCATACTACACATCTTAATACTTTTTTACTCAGAATTCAATTCTCTTTGGAATCTCATATATTTAAATATCACATATTATAAAACAACTCCTGTTTGAAAATTTTTATTATGCAACAAGTAGGTTACTCACCCTGTATATTAATCAATTTGATGAATTCTACTTTTCAAACTGCCAAGATATTGTAATTATTTTCGCGTATTTCAGATATGAAACTGCAGAAAGAGTACAGAAAGCTCAGAGAAATTACGGGAAAAATTGAGAAAAATTAAGTGAATATAATTGATAGTATTCTTTATATAACGAGCATGTTCTGTATGCACTGCATCACGCTCTCGTCTACGTTTACGCTCTTCAGAGTGAACTGTCTGGTTAGAATACTTGTAGTTGAATGAGCGTGGTGTAAAAGAGAGAAGTGTCGCCTCTGGTATCACTGCTTCAGTTTAATTGTCACTCAAGTGTTGCGCCCCCGTGAGGACTTGCGAGAATCAACAACATTTAGTAGAATAAGCGGTGAGCGAAATTCCGCCTGTGGTATATTGACATTTTAGCGTCCGATAACGACAAATGGAGATCGAGGATCTCAACAAATAGATTCGCGGTGTTTCAACACTACATTTTCGATTCTCGAGAAATAGTCAATATTTGAATTATCATTACTTCGTTAGAAACATAGTACAATAAGAAATTTCGAATCATTTTAATCCTCAAAGTCTCTACTTTTGCAAATCATTCATTTCCTGTATAATATCAAAACATCGGTAGGACAGTAAAAGCATGAAAAAATATTTTTCTGAATGAGTCGATTACAGCTTTGAATGATGAACTTCACTTGTCGGGACCAAAAATTTTCCACTTTTTTTAATACAGTCCTGTAGAGTTCGACGAGCAAAATCGAAAAATGCATGTTTTAAAGCGCGGACTTCACTTGTTCAAAAGTTGTGCATGTTTAAAGTTGAGTTTAACGTTGTCATATTCGTGTTTAGCAAGCTAATCCACTAGGACCTTAGACAATAATAGTTTTGCACTCCAAATTCACCCTTTTGGAAATCAATTTCAATCTTTTATAACTGGGCTTCGTATCACATTCCTCATAAATGCGTCGTTGCAATTTCAACAATCATAGAAATTTAGGAACCTAGACAAACAGAAAGTGTGATTTTTAGCCGTTTGCACTCGGGGCTATTTTAACTGGAAAATTAAGTTTTTAAGCATTTCTTCCTAGCTAGAATATTTCCATTCAATACCATGAAATTGGTATAATACCTCATACAATACCTAAATGTTTAGTAAATGATTAAATATCGACACATTTAATAATATAAACAATATTTTGAATGTTGCAGAGAATGTTAAAGAATGTTACGTTCTTCTTCTGTTTCGAGTATCTGTTACTTAGGAATGTTCCTGTCATAGCTAGTTTCTGCACTCCAAATTTACCCTTTTCTGCGAGTTAAATTCAACCGTATGCAAATCAATTTCACTCTTTTGCAAATCAAGTTCATCCTTCGTCGCAAAAGGGTGACTTTGAAGTGCAAAACCTATAATTACTTCTAAATAAGTATTTGATCTACATCTTTGCAATAAATAAAATTTTGAATTTCTTAGCAATTTATTTACATTTGATTTGACTTTTTTACAAAAACTTACTTAAAAATACTTTATTTGGATAAAGTTGAAGTTGATTTGCAAAAGGGTGAAATTGATTTACAAAAGGGTGAAATTGATTTGCAAAAGGGTGAAATTGATTTACAAAAGGGTGAATTTGGAGTGCAAAACTTATACAATATACCATATACACAATATACCATACTTATAGACCCGGAATAGGTATCGGATATGCATAGGACGCAGTGTTCCAAGATAACGGAATATCTGGTGCCCACAACTAAACGTCACAAGATCATTCAAAATATATAGCGAAATAAAAGCGAGGTATACAAGTATATTTATGCATTATTTCGTAAACATTTGGAAAAATGGTGCAAACTTGTTGCATAAAGAATTGTAAAGAACGATAAAACCGTGATCAAATTGTATATCTTTTCACAAGTAAGTATTTTATACTTCATCGACGATTTTTTCTGCCGTTTTATAAAACAAAAATGGTAGTGCACCCTTCATTCAAAGCTGAATAAATCGACTAGAAAAATGGCAGGTCTAGTGTTAAGCGTTCGTTGTAAAGGGAAAAGTTCCCCAAACCTACGGTGATTTCAGTCACGAGACAGATTTTTCAATGTTTTCATAGACGTTTCGAATTACAAGAGAGGTTACCCAACCGTAACACGATGATTTTAATGAAATTTTGGTGTGATATAGAACTCAAATAAATATTTATTGAAATAGTCCTGAAATTTGGAGTGAAAAATACATTTTATTGAATATTTCCGAAACTATTAGGCCTAGACGAAAATTTCAAAATCCAATTTGTGCGTGTTTGAATGACGAATCTTTTAGTATAAACTGATTTTTGAAAGAATAATTTGTTTATAAAATATGTTAAAATTTAATTTTTTTTGCGAAATTTTGTCTACACAGTCTACATGCTTTGATAAAAAATATGAGGAAAGAATTTGTTTATTTCCGCAGTCATGAGTTCCAAATGAAACTGACAGCCACGGCGCATAGTGGGACAAACCGATGATTTCTGTAACAAAATCAAAGAACTCTTTTGATTTTGCAAGTTTAACGCAGATATTCAAGCTTAAAAAACGTTCGTACTATAATCTCTCTATTTTTCCCATATTCTGCAATATTTCAGCTTCAATTAAAAAGAAAATTATCGATCTATCTGATTTCTATCAAAAGTTCTTTGATTTTTCATGCATAAGATAAAAGGCCATGTTATGAAACAGATGCTCGAGACGAATATGATATTTTCAATTATTTTAAATAATTAAAAACATAAAATATTGCGAAATTGTGCGTTATTCAATTCTTTCGTGTTCGCTGAAGTATAAATAATTTTTATAATGTAATTATAACGTTAATAATGTAATTATACGTACGTATTATGAGACAGCTTGGACACACTATGTCCCTAGTGTTCCATACTGTATGTCCCTATTTATGGAACAGATAAAAATATCTAAAAACCACTCTTTTTCATATTTTAATTTTTTATTCATTTTTTTATGAATAATATAACATTGTACATAAAATATTAAATAAACTGTAAAATAAAGTAATAAATAAAACATCAATAAAACATAAATAAAATGTAAATGTTAAAAATTAAAATTGTAACAAGTCCGGTTCCTTGGTTGTGTCGGAGCCTCCTCGTTGCTGGATTGCTCGACGATCCAGGGTTCTCGTATCGGCGAAGAGGTGTTTCGGGCGAGAAATAAAGAATGCGAGGGCTTGGTTTCCGACGGTGCTCGCTACTCTATCGCGGCGGAGAGAACGACGACGGTGTCGTACAACTTATTTCGGAGCGCGACAGTTATTCGACGCGGTGCTCGGGGAGAACGGAAATCGGGTTCGGCAGCTTGCCGTGCAGGAGAGAGAGAAGTCCTCGACAGCGTGTCGTGGAGGGAACGGGAAGAGTGTTCGGCAGCTTGCCGTATCGGAGAGAGAGAACGGATTCTCGACAGCTTGTCGTGAATGGAACGGGAGGACGTGCGGCAGCTTGCCGTACTGGAGAGAGACAAGTCCTCGACAGCGTGTCGTGGAGGGAACGGGAAGAGTGTTCTCGGCAGCTTGCCGTGAGAAGAAATTCGGTCGGAGTCACACGTAAACTGGATACTTACTGGAGAATCGGCCGGAACGGTGTTGCCTGCTAGGCAACTGGATACGGAACGAGAGCGAACCGTTGTCCGCTACGGCTTATATAGCTCTTGGTCGGTGGTGGGGGGAAGTGGTGCGGGAAGGTGTTTGGCGGAAGTTCCGGTGACGTCGCGTATCCGTTTCGGGGAAATTCGTTTCCGTATCCCGCCAAATATCGCTTACGGCCGCGGGGAACGCGCGGTGTGGTCGGTATCGGTGCGGTGGTGGGGAGTACGGCGGCTATGTTACGCGACGACACCGCGCCGTTCGGCGGTGCTCGGTTCCGTTCGGTAAACTTCGATGCTTAACTAGTGACAGGCCTGCTTGGCACAGGTCTGTTACAAAATAAATTAATGATTTTCGTAACTTAAACATTTAATCTACTTTGTTTCTTCTTTGATTTTTTGTTGTATTTCTTTTATTTTTTCCTGTAATCTTTTCCTTTCATTAGCTAATTTCAGTTTCTCTTCTTGGAGTTTCTTTTTCTTAGAAATTTTTTCTTCTTTAATCTTTTGTTGTTTTTCTTTCTGAAGTTGCTGTTGCCACCAGGCATAAGAAGTTCCAGCTGATGGTAGCTTAGATTTACTAGAAGTTTCTACTTTAATCCTTTTCTTTTTTGGTAAATATTGTGTAGGGAAAGTAAATGCATTTGCAAAATTGTCATTCAGAATGTTACTATTGTCTATTGTGGAAAAATGTTGTATTGGTACAATGTTGTATCGTAATCTATATTTTTCTAAGCTCATTTGACTTACTTACCTTGATCATATATCACCTCAGTATTCTCCTTACCTACATCGATCTTATCTGTCTCTTGGCTACTTAAAGCTTTGCTCTTTTCAGATGATAAGTTAATGTTATTGATTGGTATATTACATATGATTGCACCATCCAGTGTAGTATCATTTAATAAAACAACAGTCTCATCTACAAATTCTAATGTAACATTTTCTTGATGCCTGCTTTCTGATACATGTATCATCTCCAACATTGGTTCGTTGTTTGCACTAATAGATGTTTCTGGTATAATATCTTGTAAATCATTGTCAAAAAGTATATTATTTACAGGTAAAATTGAACTGTCCTCCCTATTTTCATTGGCAGTTTCTTGACTTAGTAATTTATGTTTAAAATCACTTAAATTTTCCACACTCCTGATGGTAGGTTTCGTTCTTAAACTATGATCTAAAGGTATAAATAAAGGTATAAAATCACGCATCATACATATAAAAAAATTGATTAAAAGCAAATAAATTATTTGTAAATATGAAATCATATTTAAAAAAGACTTGTAATTTCTGATTTTGAAATCTTCATAAGTATTTATATAAGACAATTGACTGAGGATTTTCAGTACTCAACCAGAATTTGTTTCTCTGTAAACCAAAGTTTTCCGTTATTTAT
>CM052268.1:10726874-10807761 GCA_028455795.1 Lasioglossum marginatum
AAATTTACTACTATGCATCTTTTCTTTCATAAAAATATGGCAGTTTTCCGTATGCCGTTTTATTAAGTGCTCTAATATTTTATCCTGCCTTCGAACAGACTTTTGAATATTTTGTAAAAAATTTTCGAAATGAAATGCTCCGAAATTGCAATGGCCCATGATTTTTTATATCTTCCGCAATGTGTAAGAGATTGTGAACATTGTGAGAGATGTGCTATGCTCCATATAATATTTCAAACGTTTTAACGAAATAATTTAACAATTCAGATGCATAGCCAATTAAATTAAAATTGTGGAGAATGTAGAAAATGGCCTTTTTACTGGTAAAGACTAGATGTATTTAATATACAGGGTATCCCGAAATTCCCTCAGCATCCGGAAATGGGAGGTTGCTGAGATCATTTCAAGCAACATTTTCCTTTGCGAAAATATCATCCGAGGCTTCGTTATGGAGTTATTAACGAAAAGCACGGACCAATCAGAGCGCGAACTAGATTCTCGAAAAATCAATATCTCTTTGGCAACGATTTCATTTGTTTCAAACAATCTGCCTTCATCGACAACATTATACGCTGGGAGAGCACGCAGTTTCGCGCGGAATCGCGAAGAACACGGGACTCTTTTCGCGTCCGCGTCGTCGGAGTACGTCATTTCGTTTGCTATCGTTTCGAGTTCGAAAAGTGTGAAAATGTTCAGCGATTGTGTGAAAGTGTGGTGTTTCGTGTTTCACTGGTGCAACAAGCAAATGGATTAACGGCTGAATAGATGAGTTTTTAATTTAATCAATTTATGCTTCTCCTCTCGTTCGGGTAAAGTTGCCGATGATATGGGTCCTCACCGATTTTGATGAACTTTAAATACAATATGTTATAAATTACACGATTTAAATATCTTTTTAACATCGATTTTTTACATCGATCGATTTTGAATAACAAGTTTTACAGTTTTCTCGTAAACGAAAGCCGACAGGCAAAAACTGCAAGAGGGAAATGTTGTTCAGAATCGTGGTCGGTCTTTACAACGTATCCAAAGCTCATCGAAATCGGAGAGGATTTTCACATTGTCGAGAAACTCTTGTTCGTTGCGACATCGCGGCGTGTCACCAACGCTCGGCTGTCGGCACGCCGCGATGAATGTGTCTAGCTCGCGCTCTGATTGGTCCGTGCTTTTCGTTAATAACTCCTTAACGAAGCCTCAGATGACATTTTCGCAAAGGAAAATGTTGCTTGAAATGACCTCAGCAACCTCCCATTTCCGGATGCTGAGAGAATTTCGGGACACCCTGTATAAATGATATACAAGAATGAGTGACTCTCTCTCTCTCTATAATTAGGTTATGATACTCTATTTCTCTAATTCCTCGCTAGACTGACTACATGGCGCGTCGAACACGAATCATTCAACTTCAATAGATGGCGACATACTGCTCATCATAGACTATAATATAATATGAATGACAAACTCAACAAAAATATTTTGAATTGGGTAATATAATGATTGCTACATGCAATGAAAGGAACTTTGTATATCGATCTTTACTTATATTGTTTAATAAGACTACTGGGGCGATATAAAAAGGAACTGCCTAAATTCCGTTGCTTTCCATAGTTTCAGTTCATTTAAACTTCGTGGCTTTCTATTAAATTCTAATGGCATGCACTTTGCCAGAGAAACTAAGGAATTTGATATCTTAAGAGATTGCGGATTTGAAATTTTTGTGGTAGGTTTTCGACAGCACTACAAGTTTAAGAGTAATTTCTTCATTACATCTAAACAAATTAATGTGGAAAAGAATTGATCATGTCAATACCCGGTATATTTTCTAAAGAAATTGAACCCGCGTGATGATCTTCATCAACTTTTAATCTAAACTCAAGGTAAGTTCGAAATCTAATATTATCTACGTCTGGAAAACATACCTTATTATCAATAAAATCTCCTTCAATATGGCATTTTGTACAAGAATGATATCCCGCATGATCTTCTATGCATTTGATAAAAGATTTTGCAGGAATATCACAATTAAAAGATTTTATTTGTAAATGGTATAAATATTCACATTAATTAAAAATCCGCTATTAATTAGGACTATTGCCTCTTCAACAAAATCGAATAAAAAACTGTTAACGTCTTTTGGTTTTGCATAACCATAATATTGTAAATGCCGATCATTTCTACATTTGTATATCCTGTTATACTACAAAGAGTAGGATATACTTGGCTGTTCAAATTGTATTATTTTTAAAACAAGAAATGTCTATAAATCGACAAAGATTGAAAATGGCATTTTTTAAACCAAAATGGGAGGGAAAGGGAGAGGGATTATCATTTCTGTAGTTTCTGGTTATCCGACAAACATAATATTGCATATCTGACTTGTGCTCGGCTAGCAAGATATGCAATATTATGTTTGTCGGATGAACAGAAACTCCAAAAATGATATAGTGTCGAAGCGCGAAGGGCCGCGCACAAGAGTAAAGTGCCCTTTATATCGTTGTGCAGGGGAAATTGGAAGTTGTGCTGACTTGTGCTCGGCTAGCACAACTTAGATATATGATTTGTCACGTTGGATTTTCCCATCGAGTGGGATGACTGAAGAAAAACGGCCAACTCCGGGCCTTGCGGGCGCTGAGACCAGGCCGTTTAGCCGAGTACACGCGGTCTGCCCGGGACAACGGAATTCGACGGTTCACCCTTTCGCCTACGGAAACTCGTTTGGGCGCCAGACACCTCGAGGGTGCCACGCGAAACGCGATGCGATTTTCGAGCTCGGAGAAACCGAGCACGAGGGGCAAACCGTCGAAGTACGCAGATCAGATATTACGCCGCGAAATGGGCCAGAAGGTTCGGACACGGGGACGCTAGCATAGCCTTCACGGCAAGGCGGATCTCGCAGGCACAATCAGAGAACGACAATATGGGCTCTATAAGATGTTTATTTCGTCAGGCGTTACAAAATTTGCGGCCACATGGCCGCGACCCGAGAGCCCGCGCTCTTCATACAGCTTGGCGATAGATATTTCGCAGCGCGGTTGTCGTACCGATTGTATTCGCGACGAGACGGTCGTAATGCCACGACTCTAAGAATCGCGGACGACACGATCGTGCGAGACACAGATGACCGGCGTGATACGGGACCACCGCGATGACTTCCGCACATGAGTCGATTTGGCGCGTACGGTAACGGTTACGCGATCGAGTTCCGACGGACGCGCTTCGAGAATCGGCGAGACACAAGATTCGAGACGTCCGGAGATTATTCTCGCGGGACGCTGCTCCTCCTAGGAAACTTCCGTAAACGCGATAACCGGAGAAAACCCACTCGAGATTCTAACGCTCAAAATGCCCACGGAAGGACACGAGCTGTCGGCTCGGTACACGCGAAAATTCGAGAACGGAATGAGAAGCGTTCGTCCTCACGCGACAAGAAATCGAGCCACCTCGCGAAGAAAATATCGAATGGATCACTCGGCGACTTACCGCTTCGCTTTGTCCCTCTGAGGCCTCGTGATGGAAGCCAGACGAAATGACTCCACGGGAAGCTGTCTCCACGAGTTGGACGGCGCGTGAACGTTGTAATCCCTCACGGGAACCTCGATCCTCGTACGCACAATCCCGCACGGTATTTCGGGGCACGACTTTAGACTCGATACTCGACCGGAACAATTGGCGACGGTTGGTATGCTACGCAATTACTCGCTCGAAAGCGTCTTAACGAAACGGTGACTCTACTTGTCGGAAGCCAGCGCGACAGTGATCCATCGACTCTCGCTCGTTCGGCGGATCGATCTCGGTTCCCCCCACCATCCGAATTTCCCTGGTTATAGTGTGCTGACGCACGCGACGTCCCACCCACCACGATCGTCCCTACGAGGGTCCTTGGGCCCCAGACCATAGCGCGAAACGAAAATCCGATCGTTTGTCGACCGGTGGAGGCTCGGCCTCCCTTGAATGCGATCGCACCACCCACGTAGGAGCTCTGTTATTTCAGCGGGATGAGGCGGCGTCGGGACCGCGAAATATCGAGACGACGTGGTGTTCCGTAAGAGCTCCTGTCCCTTCGGCGCCTCCGGGTTGGTGGCCCGTGTGCTCTCGTTTCAAGTGATGATGGTCCGTGCACGGAACTTCGCAATATTGTCCATTTGTTCTCTGCGAGCGGATCCAGTGCTGCGTCGTTCTCCTCGAGAAATCCCGGATGGACGGTCGGGGTGCTTTTTCCGTGTCCGTGATACGGCCCTGTAAACTTGCCGTTCTCGGCACGCGCGACAGGTGTCATTATTTGAAAGTTGAGGAATACGGAATCTCCTAGGGAACGCTCTCGAATCCTGTGGTTTTGTTCGTGTCTCGTTAGATGTCGGCCCGGTCCCTTCTTTCGCTAAATCGCGACCATAATTAACGGAGAAGTGACGTCACAAAATTTGCAACGTCACAGATTATATGCTGTTTGGATAATTGTTACTATCTTAAACGTTTATTTGATGTCCAAAACGATTATTGACCATAACTTCTTTCTTTATTATTTTTTTAAAGTAATACTTTAGCACAATCTTAACACAACCTAGCACAACTTAGCACAATTGAGAAAATTGAAAAAAATGAAAAAATTTTTAGTCTTATTTTTTATATTATGGTTATAATATTCGAGCACAATGTGGCACAAACTTAGCACAACTCAGCACAACTGTTAAAATTAGTTAATTCGGCAAGTGGGGGGCTAACTTCTAGGAGGCACATCCCATCCAGCTCTCCTCTTTTCCTCCTCGATAGCTCTTTTATATGACGGACACTCCGGATTAAGAGCATCATGTTCATCATTTAATTTCAGATTGTATGTTTTATTTTTAAACACACAATTTACGCTCTTATTTTCCTTCGCTGTACATTCGGCCGGCTTGTGTTTTCCTGCACACTCATGACATGTTTCATCTCGGGTACAGTTCTTTGCAATGTGATAGAATCCCCAGCATTTAAAACATCTCTTAACGCTGTAATGATTGAAAGCCAGACATTTTCTCCACCCTATATTTAATTTTTCTTTCTTTATTATCAAGTCATTCTTCGATTATTACACATCCATTTTCTTTACCTTTAAGTTGGCTCTTCTCTTTCTCCTTTTTCTGCGAGAGAGAGAGAGAGAGCGGGAGAGTGAGAGAGAGAGCGGGAGAGAGAGAGGAACCGGGAGAGAGAGAAAGAGCGGGAGAGAGAGAGCGGGAGTGAGAGGGAGAGAGGGGGAGAGAGAGAGAGAAAGAGAGAGAGAGAGAGATAGAATGAGATATAGAGTGAGTGAGTGTGGCGCCGCGGGGGTTGACGAGCGAAGCGAGCAGGGAGCGGAGCCCCCTAGTTTTCTATAATATTCTTTGGTAGTTTGTCAACATAAGGAAACATTAACATAGGCGGGGCACGAGTACCTGCTGCACTGTACATAAAAAGAACAGTCAGATTTTCTTTTCTTACATCTGTAATTTTGTATGTTGAGCGTCACCCTTTTTTAGTTAAAACTAGTTTCGTCACAGTTAAATATTCTGTTTGGAGGAATATCCAGCAAATTTGTAGTATTTAAATACATTTCTTGCTCGTTAAACCATTCTTTCAAATCTTGCCTTATTACAACAGCTCTACTCAAACTTAAGTGCTATACAGATCTAATTGTTAAATTTTGATGGCGTTTTCTAAACCCTTGATACCAGTGACGACGTGGACGGTTTTCAATAAACGGTGTCTCTTTCTTCAATGACTCTATATACTTTTGAATACAATCTAGAAGCTCTGTTTTATTAACCGGATACCCTCTTTCTGCTCGATACAGTATCCAGTTAACAATCTCACGTTCTTCAGCTTCCGTAAGAACAGTTGCTGGTCCAGTTTTCATTTTCACAACATCTGGATTGTTTTTCCTCCTAGCTAAAGTTGCTACGGGAACTTCGTATGCATTAGCAGCTTTTCTGAGGGAAATGCCTGTATCTAATGCTTTAATAGCATTCTTTAGACCCTCAGGAGTATAATTTAATTTCTTATTTTTCTTCTTGATATTTGCCTTACTGACTAATACAGTAGACTTCTTATTTATCTTACAATTGGTATTGGCACTTTTCTTCCTGAGATTTTTTGCCTGCCATATTTAATACTAAACTTAATACTGTACTAGACTAAAAAGTTGTAAGAAAACAACTTATTCTAATAAATAAATGTAAATTTCAATCTACATTAAAAATACTTTATCTTATATTGACAAAATTTTATAGGTTAGTTCCATAATTTTCAACCCAAAACTGCAGTAGATTTACTTACACGTATGTTAGAAAGAAATAGATAGACAACAATTCGTATGGTCTTGTACCAGATGAATTGCACTACGCATTCTTAATGATTCGCTGAATGGTAAAAATTCAACACGAATTATAAATGTTTAATGAGATCACTCCTCTTGGAAAAAGACCACGGCGGCGCCGACTATGCCTTTGCGAAGCACGGTGGCAACCGTAATGGAAAATTCGTTCGAGTAAGGATAATCGTTTATTTGGAATTGTTTCACATTGACAAGAATTTGATATACTTCAGGAGACTCATATTTTCATATGATCTAAAAATATTCCGATGTGAGCCGCAGTCTTTTTACTTTCGCAGTCGTCCTGTGCTGATACTTTTGTTTTTAATTTTAAACCGCAAAAGCGTGTTCAGTTTCCTAGTCGGTGTATGAAAGTAGAAGCTTCAAGCCGTAAAATGAGTCGAAATTTATTATTATGTGGCGGTTAGATCCTATGATCGCCAGCAGATGGTCAATTACGTGGTACATGAAAAGTCGCCCACGCAACCAAAATTTGCGTTTCTAGTGGCGTTTCATCCGTCTGTGCACATTGCTTTGCGGTCGGCTTTCAGTGCACAAAATCCTGGTGCAATCTCAGTCCTTTTCCTTTTCTGGCCATGGATAAGCATCATGTTGGTCACTGACGTCCTAACACTATTACATGACATAACTGATGCATTAATAGTGGCTATGCAATCCATGCTATCTGACGGCTGGGTTACCTCTGAGTCCCGGAACCACCTTTTTCTTCGGGAGGGCACTCGACATTTTATAATGCTCCTCCATATTGTCAAGGGTATGGCTTACCCGCGTTATCAATTCTCTGGAGAACTGTATTCGTCCTTCCAGTGATTCATCACCCTCGGGGGGAAAGTAAAGTCCGGTAATGGCATTACGCCCTTCTGGGTTAAGGTCACCAATAGTACCAAATCCCAGGAAATTTTGAACGGTTGGAACAACCCCCGCCGGCATCAAATCATTAGTGGAGTCCAAACTCGGTTTCTCTCCAGCGTTGCTTGTAGTCTACGCTGTGTTGTCAATGGGCATACATAACACTCATACACATTATGCGTCTGAGCGTTAAGCGGTCCAAAAGAACCAGTGCTAGCCCCCTTCCTCGGAATCGCTAACTCCGGAATATTCACTCGAATCTGGTCCCCTGCTGTTGTGGTCGTGCTAGATATTAAGGACAGGAATTCACTAATGGGATCCGGAACTGTATAATTTAAATATCCTCGGATGTCTTCCTCATTATATAATGATCCTTCCCTATTCTCATTCTGCTTCACATCTATAATGATGGCATTTAATAATGTGACACAGTAATGCAAGAACGCACAATATGGCAGTTTCCGAGTCAGTCTCTCGTCAATAGTCAAGACGTCCGGAAACGTACGCTCGACCAGCAATGGGAATGACGGCATATCCAGGTTGTGTCCATATAATTGGGTGATGGGAACCATCAGCCCAACTGATGTAACGGAGTAAAGGTCTTCACGAACCTGAGGTGTTTATGTTTTTGCCCTAAATGATTTAACATCAGTCTTCGGCTGTGGTTCACGCTTCGACGGAACTTTCTTCGTCGCACCCCCTTCCTTCCATCTCTCAGAACGCACATGATTGTGGTTGTGACGACTAGGTGTGGCCTTCCGACCCTCACCAACAAGACGGTCATACCTGTCTTGTATCTCAACATCATCGGCCCAACTAAAGCCGGAATTTTCGTTGCGCCTTTCATTGAAATTGCGCATACGCTGATACTCCACTACTATGAAGTCTTCGGAATAATCTGAAATCTCTCAGTCATAAAAACACGAAACAAGTCCGATTCATCTTCCGTGCTTTTCGTTGCTGAATAGCTCGTCGCGCCGGGGTTCGAAGACGAAGAGAGAAACGCGAAGAGAGAATCGTCGGGACGGAGGACGTGGTGCTCGTTGCTATACGGTCGGTATGTTCCCGGGAACGGAATACCCTCCGGTACTGTACGACAATGTCGCGGAGCGGACACGTTCGCGGACCTGGTGCACGGCGATGCTAGCGGTAGACACGTGAGGAATATACCGGGGTGCGGAGAGCTCTCGGACGGACCTCAGCTGGCGACTCGCCGTGGCTGAGCGGGAGAGAGTGGTGACGCACCGTGCTCTCGGATGGATTTCAGCTGGCGACTCGCCGTGGCTGAACGAGAGAGAGTGGCGACACACCGTGTTCTCGGAAGGATTACAGCTGGCGACTCGCCGTGGCTGAACGGGAGAGAGTAGCGACACACCGTGCTCTCGGAAGGATTACAGCTGGCGACTCGCCGTGGCTGAGCGGGAGAGAGTGGCGATACACCGTGCTCTCGGAAGGATTACAGTTGGCGACTCGCCGTGGCTGAGCGGGAGAGAGTGGAGACACACCGTGCTCTCGGAAGGATTTCAGCTGGCGACTCGCCGTGACCAAACGGGAGAGAGTGGCGACACATCGTGCTCTCCGAAGGATTTTAGCTGGCGACTCGCCGTGGCCGAACGGAAGAAATAAGAGTGGTGTAACACCGTGCTCTCGGAAGATTGTCAGGAGAAAGGGACGACTTTGAAGCGTTCGCTAGGCGAAGTCAGCTCGCTGTCGGAAAGAAAACGGAAATGGCGGAGTCGGTATAATACAGCAGATACTTACGCAAAATCTTGAGTGGAACGTCGACTGTGTGTATTGACGCCGCGGTCGGGGTAGTTATACTCGCGAGCGTATATCTTTAGCAGCGAGAAACTGGTTCGGCGTGGTGGCCCTCTCGCGGCTAAGCGTCGCCCTCGCGAGGCTCGCTTGTCTCTACTTGCGAGAAAGCCTGTCCGGCGCGGTGGCCTACTCGCGGGCGCGGCCGTACTAGTGTCGCGGGCTGTTCCGGTCAGCGTCGTTCGGCTCGATTCGGTGCACGGTTCGCTAGTAACAGGCCTGCCTGGTGCAGGTCTGTTACATCCCTCTCCTTCTCCGGGATGACGAGCGCGTGGCAACGAGATCCTGTTTATTTCAGAATTCAGAATTTGTACATTACAATTAGTGCTTACATTTAATTCCGCATCGGTCTTATACCTATAGAGATTGGGTAACAGACAGAACAAGGTTAAAGACAGCACAAGGTTAACGGTGCAAAAACGGCTTATCTTTAATTTCCTACTGCTAGCGGCGGGTCTTACATCCTACTTATATCCTAGACGTAACTGTATATTGCTAACGGCGCGTCTTACATCCTAACTTATATACTAGGTGTAAAGGTACGACTATCGCTAACGGCGCGTCTTATATCCTAACTTACATACTAGGTCAGACTTATACGTTAACTTAGAACTACTTACAGGCTAGTTTAAGTCCTAAATTCCACGTGTTTCCCCTCATCGGCGTCGGTCGTGGGTTCCCGTCTCTGACACCTTCGCAGGCGTCCGGTTGTGTCAAAGTGGAGCACCCACCTTACGTCGTCCACCGTCATCCGGTTTTGTGGCGACGAAGGTTCATGGTAGCTCCACTCTTTGCCCTGTCGGTAGCGCGTACCATACCGTTTCGCAGGGGGCGTGCTTGCCGATGTACGGGACGGGCGGTCTCGCTCTTGGTACGGGTCGGCCTGGGCACACCGGGTAGCCATCGTTCCCTGGCAACTCGTCCTCTCGAGATTCTGTGTGGCTAAGTTCCTGAGGTACTCTGGGTGCTCCCCTGGCGCCTCGCACGGCCCCTGCGGCTGTAGGCGGTGGTAGCACTGCGGGACGGTGGGCCTCGCTGACGGGCCACAGTTCGGCGTTTGGCCGGTACGCCTGTCGTGGGAATCGGAGAGGTGGTGTTCTAGGCGACAGGAATAGTCGCTCCAGGTCCAGCCAGATAGGGACCGGAAGGTCGAGCGGCCCCGCTCGTGGGTCCTGCCGGTCTGTTCCCCTGCTGGCCCGTTGCTGGTGTGGAGGCAGTGTGCGCTCGATCAGTAGGGCGACCGTGAGCGCTGCGGAGGCGCGCGGCAGTCTCGTCTCCCCCTGGGCTGACTGCGCCGATTTGACGGGGGGTGGTGCCTCCCTGGGCAGTGGCTCCCCTCTGGCACTGGTTGGGGCTTCGGTTCTTTGCGGCGCGAGCGGCTCCGCCCAGTGCGTCAATGTTGGCGGCGTTGGTGGCCGCTTCTTCTTCCGGGGCTGCCGGATGGTGCGCGGTCTCGGCGCTGCCGCCTTGTCTGGCCACCAATTGGCCGATTCGGGTTCGGCCTGTGAGAGTCCCAGCCGGAGCTCGTGGCCCAGACTTGCCCGATGCTCATCCGTCGTCGGCGGCGGTATGGTGGATCCGGTAGATTTGCTGCTCGCGTCCGACCCGGTTCGTGGCTGGATCATTCCTTGCCCCCTTCCAGGCCCCAGGTGATCAGGCGGATGGTCCGTTTCCCGCCTTCCGGTGCTCTGGTGGGCCATGGTATTGCCGAGGTGGCCCCTTGGTTGACGATGATGTCCAAGGTTATCCTTGGTTTGGATGTTCCCGGCCGCATCGGTCTGGTGGCCTTCCTGGCCGTCGGTTCGGCCGTCCTGTCCTCTTCTGCTGCTTCCCCGGTCGTCGTGTCGCCCTGCGTCCGGTGCTGGCGTTGGCGTGGTCCTGGGTGGCGGTGACGGGATCCTCGGCGGTGTGGCCATCTGCCTGGCGGTTGGCTCGGCGGTGTTCTCCGGTTCGCCCGTGTCTGCTGCATCTGCGGCTGGTGCCCGTAGGTGGTCCGGGGTAACTGGCGTGGCTGGGCGCGAGTCCTCATCGGAGAGCTTGCCGAATAGCGCGTGGAGCTTCAACTCGTAGTCCTCCATGACTGGTCTGGGTGGTTCAAAAGGCGTGTACTGTTGCCTAGGACAGAAATGAATACTCCCCATTACTTTCCTCGGTCGACCACGGCGTCGAGGTGCTGGGGCGGCAGCCGGGGTGTCTGGGCATTACGCGTCATTTATCTCGTCCAGGCCGGGTGCCGGGTCCTCGGAGGCTCCCGTCTCAGGTTTTAAATCCTGGATGTGGATGTGCCGCGTCCACCGATTGTTCGCGCCGCGAAGGTCGACGATGACCGGTGACACGATTCGTCCAACCGTGTAGGGACCGCTGTATTTCGGCGCGAGTTTGGCAGCGATGCCTGCTTCCTTATCGGACAGGGTATGTTCCTTCTTCCAGACGATGTCCCCCACCGCTGGCCTCCAGTTGCGGTGTCGCAGATTATAGTAGCGTTCCTGCCGGTTGAAAGCTTGTGCCAGGTGTAGTTTGGCCAGTTCCTGTGTGTCGCGGAGTTTCTTCCATCGGTGATGCGGGGTGGTGGCTGCTTCTTCCGGTGTGGGCTGCCCTGGTACTCGGAGTTCTTTCCCGTGGTTTAGATATGCTAGGCTGTATCCGGTTGCCTCGTGCCAAGCCGTGTTAACGGTGAATCGCACCTCGTCCAGCTTCTCATCCCAGCGGTCGTGGTGGCTCCCTATGTACTGTGCCAGCATGGTCTTCACGACCTTGTTTGCTCTTTCGACCGGGTTGCAGTGTGGCGAGTACGGCGGTGTCCTTCGGTGTTCCGTGCCCGCGGCCTTGAGGAGCGTAGTGAACGGTTCGCCGATGAACTGGCGGTCGTTATCGGTGATGACAACCCTCGGTGTCCCGTGGCGGAGAATGACATCCTTATGGATCGCGGCAGCAACGGCGGCGCTGGTGGTCTTCCGGAGGGCCGTGAGTTCGATCCATTTGGTAAAGCGGTCGAGGGCGACTAGTAGCCATATGTGGCCTCGCCTGGATCTCGGTAGGGGCCCCACCAGATTAATCGAAACGGTGTGCCACGGCTATGTTCCTGGGTTGGCATGTAGTCGTCCTGGTCGTGGCGGCGTCTTGTATTGTTGACAGCTGGTGCAATTGCAAACGTAGCGGACGACCTCACGGAATATACCTGGCCAGTAGAATCGCTGTGCGAACCGGACGTTTGTCTTGGCGATCCCTAGGTGCCCCGCTGTTGGTTCGTCGTGAAAATTCCGCAGGATTTCCTCTCGTTCGCCGGTTGGCACGCAAATCTTCCAGGCGGTGTCTGATTCGGGCTCGTTAAAGTCGAGCTGGTGCGGTATCTGTCGTTGTAGCTTCCCCTCGCGTATCCGGAACTCCGGGACGGACGCGGGGCTCTGTTGCGCTGCCTCGAATTTTTTCTGGTACCAGGGGGCGGTTCGCCGTTTTGCATGTAGCATGTGTACTCCTGGGGTCAGTTCGGTGACAGGAGGTGACGGGACAGTGCGTCCGCTACCTGGTTCATTTTCCCCGGGCGGTATTGGACGTCGAAGTCGTACTGCTGCAGTTCGAGGGCCCACCTCGTGAGCCGTTCCATCGGGTTGTCGATCTGCCGCAGCCATCGTAATGCCTGGTGGTCGGTGATGACCGTGAAATGATAACTTTCGAGGTAAGGTTTCATCTTCCGTATGCCCCAGACCACGGCGAGGCACTCCTTTTCAGTGGCGCTGTACTTTCTCTCCGTTGTACTCAGCGTGTGGCTGGCGTAAGCGATGACTCGCTCGTCGTCTGCGGGGCCCTGCGTGAATACAATCCCCAGGCCGTGGTCACTGGCGTCCGTCTGGAGCGTAAACGGTTTCTCGGGCAGGCGAGCACTGGTGCGGTTACCAGCTTTTCCTTCATGGTCTAGAAGGCGTTCTCCTCGACCTCGGTCCATCGCCACTTTGCATTTTTCCGGGTGAGCTGCGTGAGAGGATCCATTATTTCCGCGAAGCTCGGTACGAACCGTCGGTACCACGATGCCATACCGTGGAAGCGCCTGATCTCGCGTATCGTCCTTGGAGCGGGTATTTGGGCAATTGCACTGGTCTTCTCGGGGTCGGTCCGGATTCCTTGTTGGTCAACAATATGTCCCAGATACCGGAGGCTGCTCACGCAGAATTGACATTTTTCCGGGGGCAGTCGGAGGCCGGCCGTGTGGAGGCGTTGAAATACCACCCGTAGATGATGTTGGCGATCCTCGATCGTCTGGCTCACGATAATGATATCGTCGAGGTACGGCTCCAGTTCGGGGCCGATCACGCGATCGAGCAGCCGCTGAAATGTGGCTGGCGCTGAGTGCAGCCCAAATGGCATGACTCGAAACTGGAAGAGTCCCCTTCCGGGCACGGTGAAGGCAGTGAGCGGTCGGCTGGTCTTCTTGAGCGGGATCTGCCAATATCCGTTCTTGAGATCCAATGTTGTTAAGAATCTTGCCCCTCGCAGTTTATCGAGGGTGGCCTGGATATGTGGCAGCGGGTACGCGTCCTTTTCCGACCGGTCGTTCAATCGGCGGAAATCCACGCAAAATCTCGGCTTGCCGTCCTTCTTTCGGACGACCACCACCGGGGAGCTCCACGGGCTGTTAGACGGCTCGATTACCCCTTCGTGCCGCATCTTCTCGACTTCTTCCGTGATGATCACCTGCATCGCGGGGTTTCGCGGCTGGTAGCGTTGCTTGAGTAGAGTGTGATCGCGCAGCTTGATTCGATGTTCGATGAGTGTGGTGCGCCCCGTAACAGAGTCGAATCCTTTTAATTCGGCGTTCAGGAAGAGTTCGAGTCGGTCACGGTCGTCTTCACGGGGTACACGTAGGCCCAGCTGCTGGCATGGTTCGGCGAGGCAGGACGTAGGCCAGGAGGTGATGTCATGCGGTGGTTTGACTTCGAGTTGCAGCGTGGCGATTGCCTGTATGCCCAATACCGGCGGACCCATGTTGGGGAGTATTGTGAAATCCTGTCGCCACTCGCGTCCCAGCGCGCAGAAGGAAATCCGCATGACGCCGGTGGACTGCGCGTCTGAGCCGTCGGCGAGGCCGATGATGTGTGTCAGTGACATCGGTCGGACGCCCTGTTCGAGAGCCCATTCCTGTACTTCGGCGTTGATGCAGGACAGCTGAGCGCCGCTGTCGAGCAGCGCGTCGATCTCTCTGCCTCAAATTACAATCGGCAATAGCGGGCGCGGGGTGTATCTTATTGCGAGGGCCGGCGTTCGCCCATTGGTGGCAGTCCCCGAACGTCGTTTCCCGGCGGATGGCACTCCCGGGTGAACACTCCGTCGCGGCCGCATCTGGAGCAGAATTTTCGGTATGGGTTGCGACAATCGAGTCGCTGGTGGCCCCTCTGCTTGCACCGCCAGCAGTGTGTTTCCCGGTGGTATCGGTCGGTGCTGCCTCGACGCGTGGCATATCACTGCGTTGGGCGAGTCTTGCTTCGCTCAGGTTGTAGTTTCCCGGTGTTGCCCGCTGGTCGGCTCGTTCCTCGGTGATTGCGGCAGCGATCGGGCGGACGGGTGTGTGTTGCTTTTCTTGTGTGGGTTTTCTTCTCGATGGCCCGCTCGATCCTTTGGACCTGACGTAGGAGTTCGTCGAGGTCGTCGATGTTGTCCGGATTGATCAGCATGGCGTATTCGGGCAACATGTTCTCGTAGACGGTTTCCAGACGCTCCGATGCAGGTATCGAGGCTCGTCGCATGAGCGTCAACAGGGCATTCATGAAGATGTGGAATGGCTCGCCTGGTCGCTGTACGCGTTCTCGAGCCTCCTGCTCTCTCTGGAGTCGTGTCCGGTTTGCGGCGAAGAAGGCTATGAACTTCTCGGTGAACTGCAGCCATGAAGAGATTTGTTGCCGGGAATTCCGGAACCATAGCTGTGCCTCCCCGCGAAGTAATTCGGGCACCCCCCTTAGGAGCTCAATGTCAGAGAGGCCGTACGCTTCTTGCAGTTCGGAGACCCGTTCCAGAAAGGAGAACGGGTCCTTGCCGTCAGTGCTGCAGCCCCACTTCCTCATCCTATCGGTATTCTTACTCGTATCGTGAATGATCGCGGCGTGACTGGTAGCCGTCCCCGGCAGGCCGGGTCCGGTTGTTGTTGGCGGCTTGGGTTCCGTCATCACGAGCAGATCGGCGGTTTGCTGTTCGATGCACTCCATCCAACGTTGTCGGAGTTCTTCGGTGGTCCTCGGTAGATTTCGTCGGCGGAGTTCTGTGACGAGCCGTTTCTTCGTAGGTCGGAGGGAATTCTTACTCATCCCCGGCGTGCGATGAGATCTGCGCGTACCAGCAAGTACTGCTGTCGATCGGCGGGGGGAGTATCCGGAGCGCGGGGCGCGAGACGCGATCGTGCTACGGTTCCCCATGCAATTGAATCTTCATGGTGTGCGCGTGGATAGAGGGCACGGTCGCGGATTTGTCCCGGTCGGCGGCGCGCACTTTCGCAACATGTTAATCTCGTACCGTGAACGTTATTCCGACGCGGTTTTATTTTGCACCAGGTCCCTGTTCGAGCGCCATGTAACAAGTCCGATTCGTCTTCCGTGCTCTTCGTTGCTGAATAGCTCGCCGCGCCGGGGTTCGAAGACGAAGAGAGAAACGCGGAGAAAGAATCGTCGGGACGGAAGACGTGGTGCACGGGTGTAGAAATAACGACACGTGAATTACGCATATATTGGCGCTCGCTGCCAGTGAGCTCGCGGATACGACGGTACGGACGGTATGTTCCCGGGAATGGAATACCCTCCGGTACTGTACGACAATGTCGCGGCGCGGACGCGTTCGCGGACTTGGTGCACGGCGATGCCAGCGGTAGACACGTGAGGAATATACCGGGGTGCGGAGAGTGGCGAAACACCGAGCTCTCGGATGGACCGCAGCTGGCGACTCGCCGTGGCTGAGCGGGAGAGAGTGGTGACGCACCGTGCTCTCGGATGGATTTCAGCTGGCGACTCGCCGTGGCTGAACGAGAGAGAGTGGCGACACACCGTGTTCTCGGAAGGATTACAGCTGGCGACTCGCCGTGGCTGAACGGGAGAGAGTAGCGACACACCGTGCTCTCGGAAGGATTACAGCTGGCGACTCGCCGTGGCTGAGCGGGAGAGAGTGGAGACACACCGTGCTCTCGGAAGGATTTCAGCTGGCGACTCGCCGTGACCAAACGGGAGAGAGTGGCGACACATCGTGCTCTCCGAAGGATTTTAGCTGGCGACTCGCCGTGGCCGAACGGAAGAAATAAGAGTGGTGTAACACCGTGCTCTCGGAAGATTGTCAGGAGAAAGGGACGACTTTGAAGCGTTCGCTAGGCGAAGTCAGCTCGCTGTCGGAAAGAAAACGGAAATGGCGGAGTCGGTATAATACAGCAGATACTTACGCAAAATCTTGAGTGGAACGTCGACTGTGTGTATTGACGCCGCGGTCGGGGTAGTTATACTCGCGAGCGTATATCTTTAGCAGCGAGAAACTGGTTCGGCGTGGTGGCCCTCTCGCGGCTAAGCGTCGCCCTCGCGAGGCTCGCTTGTCTCTACTTGCGAGAAAGCCTGTCCGGCGCGGTGGCCTACTCGCGGGCGCGGCCGTACTAGTGTCGCGGGCTGTTCCGGTCAGCGTCGTTCGGCTCGATTCGGTGCACGGTTCGCTAGTAACAGGCCTGCCTGGTGCAGGTCTGTTACATCCCTCTCCTTCTCCGGGATGACGAGCGCGTGGCAACGAGATCCTGTTTATTTCAGAATTCAGAATTTGTACATTACAATTAGTGCTTACATTTAATTCCGCATCGGTCTTATACCTATAGAGATTGGGTAACAGACAGAACAAGGTTAAAGACAGCACAAGGTTAACGGTGCAAAAACGGCTTATCTTTAATTTCCTACTGCTAGCGGCGGGTCTTACATCCTACTTATATCCTAGACGTAACTGTATATTGCTAACGGCGCGTCTTACATCCTAACTTATATACTAGGTGTAAAGGTACGACTATCGCTAACGGCGCGTCTTATATCCTAACTTACATACTAGGTCAGACTTATACGTTAACTTAGAACTACTTACAGGCTAGTTTAAGTCCTAAATTCCACGTGTTTCCCCTCATCGGCGTCGGTCGTGGGTTCCCGTCTCTGACACCTTCGCAGGCGTCCGGTTGTGTCAAAGTGGAGCACCCACCTTACGTCGTCCACCGTCATCCGGTTTTGTGGCGACGAAGGTTCATGGTAGCTCCACTCTTTGCCCTGTCGGTAGCGCGTACCATACCGTTTCGCAGGGGGCGTGCTTGCCGATGTACGGGACGGGCGGTCTCGCTCTTGGTACGGGTCGGCCTGGGCACACCGGGTAGCCATCGTTCCCTGGCAACTCGTCCTCTCGAGATTCTGTGTGGCTAAGTTCCTGAGGTACTCTGGGTGCTCCCCTGGCGCCTCGCACGGCCCCTGCGGCTGTAGGCGGTGGTAGCACTGCGGGACGGTGGGCCTCGCTGACGGGCCACAGTTCGGCGTTTGGCCGGTACGCCTGTCGTGGGAATCGGAGAGGTGGTGTTCTAGGCGACAGGAATAGTCGCTCCAGGTCCAGCCAGATAGGGACCGGAAGGTCGAGCGGCCCCGCTCGTGGGTCCTGCCGGTCTGTTCCCCTGCTGGCCCGTTGCTGGTGTGGAGGCAGTGTGCGCTCGATCAGTAGGGCGACCGTGAGCGCTGCGGAGGCGCGCGGCAGTCTCGTCTCCCCCTGGGCTGACTGCGCCGATTTGACGGGGGGGTGGTGCCTCCCTGGGCAGTGGCTCCCCTCTGGCACTGGTTGGGGCTTCGGTTCTTTGCGGCGCGAGCGGCTCCGCCCAGTGCGTCAATGTTGGCGGCGTTGGTGGCCGCTTCTTCTTCCGGGGCTGCCGGATGGTGCGCGGTCTCGGCGCTGCCGCCTTGTCTGGCCACCAATTGGCCGATTCGGGTTCGGCCTGTGAGAGTCCCAGCCGGAGCTCGTGGCCCAGACTTGCCCGATGCTCATCCGTCGTCGGCGGCGGTATGGTGGATCCGGTAGATTTGCTGCTCGCGTCCGACCCGGTTCGTGGCTGGATCATTCCTTGCCCCCTTCCAGGCCCCAGGTGATCAGGCGGATGGTCCGTTTCCCGCCTTCCGGTGCTCTGGTGGGCCATGGTATTGCCGAGGTGGCCCCTTGGTTGACGATGATGTCCAAGGTTATCCTTGGTTTGGATGTTCCCGGCCGCATCGGTCTGGTGGCCTTCCTGGCCGTCGGTTCGGCCGTCCTGTCCTCTTCTGCTGCTTCCCCGGTCGTCGTGTCGCCCTGCGTCCGGTGCTGGCGTTGGCGTGGTCCTGGGTGGCGGTGACGGGATCCTCGGCGGTGTGGCCATCTGCCTGGCGGTTGGCTCGGCGGTGTTCTCCGGTTCGCCCGTGTCTGCTGCATCTGCGGCTGGTGCCCGTAGGTGGTCCGGGGTAACTGGCGTGGCTGGGCGCGAGTCCTCATCGGAGAGCTTGCCGAATAGCGCGTGGAGCTTCAACTCGTAGTCCTCCATGACTGGTCTGGGTGGTTCAAAAGGCGTGTACTGTTGCCTAGGACAGAAATGAATACTCCCCATTACTTTCCTCGGTCGACCACGGCGTCGAGGTGCTGGGGCGGCAGCCGGGGTGTCTGGGCATTACGCGTCATTTATCTCGTCCAGGCCGGGTGCCGGGTCCTCGGAGGCTCCCGTCTCAGGTTTTAAATCCTGGATGTGGATGTGCCGCGTCCACCGATTGTTCGCGCCGCGAAGGTCGACGATGACCGGTGACACGATTCGTCCAACCGTGTAGGGACCGCTGTATTTCGGCGCGAGTTTGGCAGCGATGCCTGCTTCCTTATCGGACAGGGTATGTTCCTTCTTCCAGACGATGTCCCCCACCGCTGGCCTCCAGTTGCGGTGTCGCAGATTATAGTAGCGTTCCTGCCGGTTGAAAGCTTGTGCCAGGTGTAGTTTGGCCAGTTCCTGTGTGTCGCGGAGTTTCTTCCATCGGTGATGCGGGGTGGTGGCTGCTTCTTCCGGTGTGGGCTGCCCTGGTACTCGGAGTTCTTTCCCGTGGTTTAGATATGCTAGGCTGTATCCGGTTGCCTCGTGCCAAGCCGTGTTAACGGTGAATCGCACCTCGTCCAGCTTCTCATCCCAGCGGTCGTGGTGGCTCCCTATGTACTGTGCCAGCATGGTCTTCACGACCTTGTTTGCTCTTTCGACCGGGTTGCAGTGTGGCGAGTACGGCGGTGTCCTTCGGTGTTCCGTGCCCGCGGCCTTGAGGAGCGTAGTGAACGGTTCGCCGATGAACTGGCGGTCGTTATCGGTGATGACAACCCTCGGTGTCCCGTGGCGGAGAATGACATCCTTATGGATCGCGGCAGCAACGGCGGCGCTGGTGGTCTTCCGGAGGGCCGTGAGTTCGATCCATTTGGTAAAGCGGTCGAGGGCGACTAGTAGCCATATGTGGCCTCGCCTGGATCTCGGTAGGGGCCCCACCAGATTAATCGAAACGGTGTGCCACGGCTATGTTCCTGGGTTGGCATGTAGTCGTCCTGGTCGTGGCGGCGTCTTGTATTGTTGACAGCTGGTGCAATTGCAAACGTAGCGGACGACCTCACGGAATATACCTGGCCAGTAGAATCGCTGTGCGAACCGGACGTTTGTCTTGGCGATCCCTAGGTGCCCCGCTGTTGGTTCGTCGTGAAAATTCCGCAGGATTTCCTCTCGTTCGCCGGTTGGCACGCAAATCTTCCAGGCGGTGTCTGATTCGGGCTCGTTAAAGTCGAGCTGGTGCGGTATCTGTCGTTGTAGCTTCCCCTCGCGTATCCGGAACTCCGGGACGGACGCGGGGCTCTGTTGCGCTGCCTCGAATTTTTTCTGGTACCAGGGGGCGGTTCGCCGTTTTGCATGTAGCATGTGTACTCCTGGGGTCAGTTCGGTGACAGGAGGTGACGGGACAGTGCGTCCGCTACCTGGTTCATTTTCCCCGGGCGGTATTGGACGTCGAAGTCGTACTGCTGCAGTTCGAGGGCCCACCTCGTGAGCCGTTCCATCGGGTTGTCGATCTGCCGCAGCCATCGTAATGCCTGGTGGTCGGTGATGACCGTGAAATGATAACTTTCGAGGTAAGGTTTCATCTTCCGTATGCCCCAGACCACGGCGAGGCACTCCTTTTCAGTGGCGCTGTACTTTCTCTCCGTTGTACTCAGCGTGTGGCTGGCGTAAGCGATGACTCGCTCGTCGTCTGCGGGGCCCTGCGTGAATACAATCCCCAGGCCGTGGTCACTGGCGTCCGTCTGGAGCGTAAACGGTTTCTCGGGCAGGCGAGCACTGGTGCGGTTACCAGCTTTTCCTTCATGGTCTAGAAGGCGTTCTCCTCGACCTCGGTCCATCGCCACTTTGCATTTTTCCGGGTGAGCTGCGTGAGAGGATCCATTATTTCCGCGAAGCTCGGTACGAACCGTCGGTACCACGATGCCATACCGTGGAAGCGCCTGATCTCGCGTATCGTCCTTGGAGCGGGTATTTGGGCAATTGCACTGGTCTTCTCGGGGTCGGTCCGGATTCCTTGTTGGTCAACAATATGTCCCAGATACCGGAGGCTGCTCACGCAGAATTGACATTTTTCCGGGGGCAGTCGGAGGCCGGCCGTGTGGAGGCGTTGAAATACCACCCGTAGATGATGTTGGCGATCCTCGATCGTCTGGCTCACGATAATGATATCGTCGAGGTACGGCTCCAGTTCGGGGCCGATCACGCGATCGAGCAGCCGCTGAAATGTGGCTGGCGCTGAGTGCAGCCCAAATGGCATGACTCGAAACTGGAAGAGTCCCCTTCCGGGCACGGTGAAGGCAGTGAGCGGTCGGCTGGTCTTCTTGAGCGGGATCTGCCAATATCCGTTCTTGAGATCCAATGTTGTTAAGAATCTTGCCCCTCGCAGTTTATCGAGGGTGGCCTGGATATGTGGCAGCGGGTACGCGTCCTTTTCCGACCGGTCGTTCAATCGGCGGAAATCCACGCAAAATCTCGGCTTGCCGTCCTTCTTTCGGACGACCACCACCGGGGAGCTCCACGGGCTGTTAGACGGCTCGATTACCCCTTCGTGCCGCATCTTCTCGACTTCTTCCGTGATGATCACCTGCATCGCGGGGTTTCGCGGCTGGTAGCGTTGCTTGAGTAGAGTGTGATCGCGCAGCTTGATTCGATGTTCGATGAGTGTGGTGCGCCCCGTAACAGAGTCGAATCCTTTTAATTCGGCGTTCAGGAAGAGTTCGAGTCGGTCACGGTCGTCTTCACGGGGTACACGTAGGCCCAGCTGCTGGCATGGTTCGGCGAGGCAGGACGTAGGCCAGGAGGTGATGTCATGCGGTGGTTTGACTTCGAGTTGCAGCGTGGCGATTGCCTGTATGCCCAATACCGGCGGACCCATGTTGGGGAGTATTGTGAAATCCTGTCGCCACTCGCGTCCCAGCGCGCAGAAGGAAATCCGCATGACGCCGGTGGACTGCGCGTCTGAGCCGTCGGCGAGGCCGATGATGTGTGTCAGTGACATCGGTCGGACGCCCTGTTCGAGAGCCCATTCCTGTACTTCGGCGTTGATGCAGGACAGCTGAGCGCCGCTGTCGAGCAGCGCGTCGATCTCTCTGCCTCAAATTACAATCGGCAATAGCGGGCGCGGGGTGTATCTTATTGCGAGGGCCGGCGTTCGCCCATTGGTGGCAGTCCCCGAACGTCGTTTCCCGGCGGATGGCACTCCCGGGTGAACACTCCGTCGCGGCCGCATCTGGAGCAGAATTTTCGGTATGGGTTGCGACAATCGAGTCGCTGGTGGCCCCTCTGCTTGCACCGCCAGCAGTGTGTTTCCCGGTGGTATCGGTCGGTGCTGCCTCGACGCGTGGCATATCACTGCGTTGGGCGAGTCTTGCTTCGCTCAGGTTGTAGTTTCCCGGTGTTGCCCGCTGGTCGGCTCGTTCCTCGGTGATTGCGGCAGCGATCGGGCGGACGGGTGTGTGTTGCTTTTCTTGTGTGGGTTTTCTTCTCGATGGCCCGCTCGATCCTTTGGACCTGACGTAGGAGTTCGTCGAGGTCGTCGATGTTGTCCGGATTGATCAGCATGGCGTATTCGGGCAACATGTTCTCGTAGACGGTTTCCAGACGCTCCGATGCAGGTATCGAGGCTCGTCGCATGAGCGTCAACAGGGCATTCATGAAGATGTGGAATGGCTCGCCTGGTCGCTGTACGCGTTCTCGAGCCTCCTGCTCTCTCTGGAGTCGTGTCCGGTTTGCGGCGAAGAAGGCTATGAACTTCTCGGTGAACTGCAGCCATGAAGAGATTTGTTGCCGGGAATTCCGGAACCATAGCTGTGCCTCCCCGCGAAGTAATTCGGGCACCCCCCTTAGGAGCTCAATGTCAGAGAGGCCGTACGCTTCTTGCAGTTCGGAGACCCGTTCCAGAAAGGAGAACGGGTCCTTGCCGTCAGTGCTGCAGCCCCACTTCCTCATCCTATCGGTATTCTTACTCGTATCGTGAATGATCGCGGCGTGACTGGTAGCCGTCCCCGGCAGGCCGGGTCCGGTTGTTGTTGGCGGCTTGGGTTCCGTCATCACGAGCAGATCGGCGGTTTGCTGTTCGATGCACTCCATCCAACGTTGTCGGAGTTCTTCGGTGGTCCTCGGTAGATTTCGTCGGCGGAGTTCTGTGACGAGCCGTTTCTTCGTAGGTCGGAGGGAATTCTTACTCATCCCCGGCGTGCGATGAGATCTGCGCGTACCAGCAAGTACTGCTGTCGATCGGCGGGGGGAGTATCCGGAGCGCGGGGCGCGAGACGCGATCGTGCTACGGTTCCCCATGCAATTGAATCTTCATGGTGTGCGCGTGGATAGAGGGCACGGTCGCGGATTTGTCCCGGTCGGCGGCGCGCACTTTCGCAACATGTTAATCTCGTACCGTGAACGTTATTCCGACGCGGTTTTATTTTGCACCAGGTCCCTGTTCGAGCGCCATGTAACAAGTCCGATTCGTCTTCCGTGCTCTTCGTTGCTGAATAGCTCGCCGCGCCGGGGTTCGAAGACGAAGAGAGAAACGCGGAGAAAGAATCGTCGGGACGGAAGACGTGGTGCACGGGTGTAGAAATAACGACACGTGAATTACGCATATATTGGCGCTCGCTGCCAGTGAGCTCGCGGATACGACGGTACGGACGGTATGTTCCCGGGAATGGAATACCCTCCGGTACTGTACGACAATGTCGCGGCGCGGACGCGTTCGCGGACTTGGTGCACGGCGATGCCAGCGGTAGACACGTGAGGAATATACCGGGGTGCGGAGAGTGGCGAAACACCGAGCTCTCGGATGGACCGCAGCTGGCGACTCGCCGTGGCTGAGCGGGAGAGAGTGGTGACGCACCGTGCTCTCGGACGGATTTCAGGTGGCGACTCGCCGTGGCTGAACGGGAGAGAGTGGCGACACACCGTGCTCTCGGAAGGATTACAGCTGGCGACTCGCCGTGGCTGAGCGGGAGAGAGTGGCGATACACCGTGCTCTCGGAAGGATTACAGCTGGCGACTCGCCGTGGCTGAGCGGGAGAGAGTGGCGACACACCGTGCTCTCGGAAGGTTGTCAGGAGAAAGGGACGACTTTGAGGCGTTCGCTAGGCGAAGTCAGCTCGCTGTCGGAAAGAAAACGGAAATGGCGGAGTCATTCGGTATAATACAGCAGATACTTACGCAAAATCTTGAGTGGAACGTCGACTGTGTGTATTGACGCCGCGGTCGGGGTAGTTATACTCGCGAGCGTATATCTTTAGCAGCGAGAAACTGGTTCGGCGCGGTGGCCCTCTCGCGGCCGAGCGTCGCCCTCGCGAGGCTAGCTTGTCTCTACTTGCGAGAAAGCCTGTTCGGCGCGGTGGCCTACTCGCGGGTGCGGCCGTACTAGTGTCGCGGGCTGTTCCGGTCAGCGTCGTTCGGCTCGATTTGGTGCATGGTTCACAGGCCTGCCCGGTGCAGGTCTATTACAGTCTACACCTCTCGCGCTACTAAATACCTCACTCGTCACCGATTCATATACAGGGTGTCCTATTTGAAATTTCAAAACTACGTCAAACGTTGTAGCTCGTAAAAAATAGTGCAAATAAAACTTACTCTGTCTCACACTCTGCGGTCACAAATCTTATCTAGGTCGACGTGTTTCCGAGATTTCAAGGTGACCTCTCTTCTTTTTTATGCAGAACTCCATGTTTTTATTTAGGTAAGCGTGTAGCCTATCGCGAGACGAATTCACTGACCTATAACACTTTCGCCTTCCAAGGTTATTCCAGATGATTTAGAGCCGTGCAAGTTTTATGTGAAATATGGGACACCCTGTACATACGTATAAAGCGTATAAATCTGTAGCTGTCACTGAATTTTTTCTGGCATTCTATTCTCCATGAAAGAGAAGCATATCGGTTTGTTCTTCTACACGCCGTACAATTGAATACATTTCTAGAATAAATTGTTACAGCATGTGATTCGGTAAGTGCCGAAGTGATAGGAAATACAGTAAAGTCACGTTATTTCTCAACGGCCGCCTGCCCAGAATTTGTCAAGTGGCGGCTACCCCCTCCACTGAGGGGCAACACTGAGCTGCCTCGAGCAGTATAAATATGCCGCGTAATCTGATCTCGGCTAGGGTATATCCGTGTGAACTAAAGCTGTGACTTATGAGATACCCGGGTACCCGGGTTACCCGTGAGATACCCGGGTATTTGGGTAAACAAAAATTACCCGAGTACCCGGGTATCTCATGAATAGACTGCGGATGTTTCTTTATGCAAAATAAAAATCGTTTGCATCAATTGCAAGAAGCAGACGACATATTACGATTACTTATTTTCTTGAACGATTTTAATAAATTTAAATTAATATATCAACGTTCTTTTAATTTCTTTATTGTTTTAAATTGCACAAAATCATTTATGCCATAAATGCATAAAATCCCCAGTATACTCATGAAATACCCGAGTATATGAGGTAGTTTTTATTATTATTACATGAAATAATTTATATTAGATTTTCTTAACGTTTACAAATCAATTCGTGCGTTTTTAGGGCGAATAATTAAAAAGTCAATTATTTAATTATCAAATTAGGCGTTTTTATTCTTATGTAAAATTATTTAAATAAAAATAAATTTTTAAAAATACCACGTTTTTAAAACAGACTAAAAAGTATAAAATGAATTTTTGAAAAACACCACGTTTAAAAACGGACTAAAAAGTATAAAATAATTTTTTCTAGCCCCATACAGATTCCTAACCCCATACAGATAGTCCTGAAAATTTGTGATTGTGAATTTTTAATAGCTATGAAAATACTTGTAAGATTTAAAACGAAAAACGTGGGCGCAAGAAATAGTAGGTGTAGAGAGTCGCTGCCGTTGAGAAAACTCACACAACAGTTCATATCGTTATATCGTTCATATCAATTATCTATTGCATGCGCCCCACGTTTTTCGTTTTAAATCTTACAAGTATTTTCATAGCTATTAAAAATTCACAATCACAAATTTTGAGGACTATCTGTACGGGGTTAGGAATCTATATTGTAGGGGACAGAACCGTTGGAAGGAATCGACGGTTAGAGCGTCGAAACAGAAAAACGGCAAACGTTTTTGCCGAATAGATCGCCCGCGATATGCCGAAACAACAAACACGGCGACAGGTGAATGCCCCAGCGAGCGAGTGTGAGAGAGCGAGTGCGTGAGTGAAAGAGAGAAAGAGTCGTAAGAGGCAACGACTTCGTATGTGAGATAGGGAATATGTATGTTTGCGTAATTAGTAGGGTATAAATATGAAGTAGGTCGCGGAAGCGACAGAGTTGTCATTCGATTTCCAAAGAGTTCGGAAAGAGATAGCGAGTTTGTTCGACAGAGATAGAGAGTTAGAGAGAGAGAACGAGAAAAAGAGACTGTGTCGGCTTAAGAGAAGCTGGTCTTGGAAGAAAAGTGTAATACTTTATTATATATGTACAATAAACGTATTATTGTTTTTTCAACTGATTGTTTCGACCAGCCTGACACAATCCCTACAATATGGGGCTAGAAAAAATTATTTTTTTATACTTTTTAGTCCGTTTTTTAAACGTGGTGTTTTTTAAAAATTTATTTTATACTTTTTAGTCCGTTTTAAAAACGTGATATTTTAAAAAATTTATTTTTATTTAAATAATTATGTTTTCCTTATGATTATCTTTTAGGTCATATTTCGTGAGCTTGTATGTGAATCTCATTTCCGGATCGTCTAGTCTTATATCTCTATTGTATGTGATTTTCTTGTTATAGTATTTCCTGTTATAGTGGTAGAGTAATGGTTGGTTGTTAGCGTTCTGTATGAGTCCTGTGTTGTCAAGATAGATAAAAGATTCTGGTGGTGTGTATCCAGTTTGTCTGGATTTTTCGAAATATTCCGGGTTGGGATAGATGGAACTATGTATGAGGCTATTGTTATCTATGTTTCGGATATTTGCCCAATGGTTTCTAATTAATTTTAGCATAAATATATCTATGCTGATAATTTCTGCTCTGTCTAATAATTTGTGGTTGCTTACTTTTTTTGTGTAATTGGATTCTGGAGTTCTGTATGCATTGAGACAGGCTCTGAGGCATTTGCGTTCGAAAACACGTATCTTTTCCATGGTACTAACGCTAATGTTGAACCATATGGGGATGCCGTATGTGATAATAGGTCGTATCAGGAGTTTATAACAAAGAATTTTTACTTTGGTGTTGAGTTTTTTAGAGTTTAAAATGCGTTTATTCGCCGCGAATGCCTTTTGCGCTTTGTTAATCTGGATGTCCATTTTGATGGGGACCAAGGGGTATGGGTCTCTCCAATGGTGACTTTGATCCATTGGAGGGTATGGCCACATTGGTGCCGGTCCTTTCCTAAATCCTCTTGCTCCACCTCCACGTGGTGGTCCCTGGGGCACGTTTCGGCGTGTGCTAACGTAGCAAGGGGTGCAAAGGGGTACTGTGTCCTGGTTGTGGAGTGTTAACAAATAACCCAAGCTAGTGCAATCTGCTCACACAAGGTACAGGATGCAGGAAAAGGCCCCACTCAGTAAAACGGAAAAACCTAAAAATGGAAATACCAAATTGGTATGGAAAAACCAAATTGGTATGGAAAAACGGAAAAGACCAAATAGGAGGATTAACAAATAACCCAACTATTACAAACTACCCACACAAGGTACAGGATGTGGGACACGTGCCATTGGACTTTTCAGGAGACCGCAAGAGCGCGAGGTTAAGTCACTCCAACTTTGCTCGATCAAATGTCGGTCACAATGGAACTTTCCACGTAATTCCTAAACCATGTGTGCGGACCAGAACGGAACTACAGGTTGTAGAACACATGCCACTGGACTTTTCGGGAGACTGCAAGAACGCGAGGTTAAATCGCTCCGACTTTGCTCGATCAAACGTCGGTCGCAGTGGCGTGGACTCACAAACTGAAAAAAAAGAGAGAGAGAATGACTCTGCCTTATACGCTCCCATGACATGGATCAGGAGATCGGACCGGCTACCCATTAGTGCGGACTCGTTAAGGAATCAGAAGTCAATAGAGGCTACAGGCAATCGAAGCTACAGGCTGCAGACCACATGCCATTGGACTTTTCAGGAGATTGCAAGAACGCGAGGTTAAATCACTCCGACTTTGCTCGATCAAATGTCGGTCGCAATGGCGTGGAACTAGGCAAATTGTAAACGGAAAACAAACCTTAATGGGGGACAGTTTGATGGACGGAGCCTAGAGCTGAACATCCACTGAAACCTGAGGACGATGGTCACGTCCTAACCAAACAGCCATAATTCCTAGTGTGTCTTGAGCCCTCCACTCTCACCCCAATGCGCGGTAGGCACGGCAAGTGAAGACCGTATAGAACCGATATTTCAGAATCTACTGAAATTTCGTCGAAGTCGGATCGGATCCCAAGTTGAAATTAACTTCTTCCCAACGAATTGTATTTCGCGGTCCTTTGATTCTTGCAAGCCCATATAGAGTATTAGAGTAGGGTTGAACCCTAACCTAACCGTAAGGGGTGTCAGGGAAGGGTGTGGGTAAGTCTCTGATGTAGCTGGATACAGAATAGGGATGTAGAACTCAAAGACACACGTGATGGTTTTATGCTGAAGTGGGAGGAGCCAAAAAGAGCAGGTGAGGCATACCTGCAGGTCCGAAGGTGAGGGGTCCGACGTCCGCCACGAGCCGTAAAAAAGCTCAAAAATTAGTAAATAGGTATAATGGCCTATTCACCAATGACGACCACCCCCTGTCTAGTAGATCAACCACTCTGCAAGTTGCCCGGGCTATAAAAAGCAGAGTCTGGGGATCGAACGCTGTGGAAAACGCAACCCCAATAGTGGGCCGAGTGCCGGCAGCGCCAATTGTGATACTGGTGATGAAAGATCCGGTGTGCCCTAAGGAAGAGGGGGGTGCACCGAGTCGCCCCTCCCCGGCAAGCAACACACTACTACTACTACTACTAATCTGGATGTTAACGTGGTCGTTGAAATTCAATCTAAAATCTAGATGTACGTCTAAATATCGAACAACTTGTTTGTGTGGGATTTTAATGTTTCTGTCGTTGCTGTCGTGTAGTTGAAAGTGTTTGGCGTGCGTTCGTACGTCATTGTTTGCGTCTGAGATGTTTGAGATATATGGTCTGAATAAAATTGTTTCACATTTGTTTATGTTTATTTTTAGTCTCCACGTGTTAAAATAATCCTGGAGTTTATTAAATATGTCCTGTAGTTGTGTTTTTAGTCTTGATGGTTTGTCGTCGTTAATATATATTAGTAAGTCGTCTGCATATGCTATGGTACCTTTGCCGTTGTCATTGCTCAGGCCGCACATCTGTAGTAGGTCACTCATGTAAAGGCTAAAGAGGATGGGGGAATTACGGTTCCTTGTTGTTTGACTTGATATCGAATATTTTGGAGGAGATGTTTCTACCTTCAGTGACGTAGAATTTTTTATCGTGCACCATATTCCATATCATTTTGATGAGGTGTATTGGAAAATTCTTTTTTGTTAATTTGAAAAAAAGCCCATCCAACCAAACCGTATCAAAAGCTTTTTCTAGGTCTATAAGCACTGCCCCGACGCAGTCGCCGGCATTTCTGGCCCAACATATATCTGAGGTGAATTTGGTGATTGCGTGACTGTTGAATGTTTGAATCTAAAACCAAATTGGGTTTCGGGTATTAGGCTATTGCTTGTGCAGAAAGAATCTATTGATTTGTTTATGGCGACTTCGAATATTTTGCTTATGTTTGGCAGAAGGCTAATTGGCCGGTAACTGGCCGAGTCATTGCTCTCCTTCCCTTTCTTTTTAATGGCTATTAATTTGGCCGTTTTCCAGGCTGTGGGGAAATACGTTCTGTTTAGGCAATTATTGAATATTACGCTGTAATTGTAGATGTAAAGAGGTGGTAGGTGTTTTAGTACGATGTTGGGGATATTGTCAAAATTGGATGATTTTTTGCTAATAAGGGTTTTTAGTGTGAAAAGTAGATCGTAAAATGAGGTGAAGAAGTTTGGTGGGATTGTGTCCTCGGGTCGGGATTTGGGTTTCCGGCTTTGTTCGTGTCGGAGAATGTGCATACCGTTCTGTCGTTGCGTCTGTTTTCGTCTATTTCGGATTTAATTGTCTTTACTTTCTGTAGGACTATGTTCGTTAGTTGTGGTTTTCCCATATGGTTGTTTTGTGTGTGCGCTTTTTCAAAGTGTACGCCTAGGACATTTAGTTTGTCGTTTATGTCTAGGATTTGTACATTTCCGTCGTCGTCGATCTGTGTGTTGTCGTTGTCTACGTCGGCGTTCGTGATAATTTCGGTGTTGGTGCTTTGGATTTTTAGTGTGTCCATGGTGTCGAATTCTTTTGAGCTGAAGATTGTATTTATTTCCGGGAACAGTTATTTGGGTTTGTGTATTGAGATGTTAGTTATTCTGTTTTTCCAGTAGTTGCTTATTTCGTAGCTGATTTCGTATCTTACCTTTTTCAGTGCATGTTTGAGCAGAGCTATTTGTGAGTCATTCGTGGGGGTGTAGTTGTTAATTGTCGTTAATCTGTTTATTCTTGTTATTAGTGAGCTTTTTAGTTTTCTGAGGTTCTTTATGGTTCAGGTAATGTATCTGTCTGTCGAGTTGTAATCGTTTGCGAAGCGAGGTATTGTACGGTCTATAGCGGTGTTGATATTTTCGTTTAGTTTCTCTATGTAATTGTCGATTTCGTTGATTGTTAGGTTTCTCGTGTTTGGTATGTCTGTGTCGTCTATTTCCGTTAAGCAGGTTTTGAATTCGTACCAGTTGGCGTTGTTGAAATTGTATTTAATAATTGGGTTTGGTTCGTCAATTTCCATGGGTTCGTCGTTGTTGAGGGAGATTGCTCTATGGTCGCTGTCGTAATTGAGTGATTTTAATCTTCCAGGGGTTGGGAGGTTGCGGAATTTGATTCTACTGTCTGCTAAGCAGATATCGATGAAGGCGCTACTTACTGCTGTATTTAGTAGTGTGACTTTGTATTTTATTTGAAATTCCTCTTTTGTTGTCTATGGGATTGTGCCAGTCTGCGTGTTTAGCATTTAGGTCACCGGCTATTAGGAAGTAGTTATTTGTTTTTTGTAAATCTAATTTTTCGAAAATGAGTTTAAGCTCTGCCATGAGCTCTTTCTTGCAACTACTGGTGGCATACGCTGCTACTAGGAATAAGTTATTATGTTGGATTTTTATTTGTATTATCGTTGTTTCAAGGGTTGTGGATTCGAGACATTTTAGTTGGATGCGCTTCAATTTCAAATTCTTTTTTATTAGAATGCCTGTTCCCCCAGCCTATTTGGCGTTTGGCCTATCGTTCCTAAGGAATGTATAGTTTTTAAAGCTAATGCGGTGTCTATAATTTAATTTTATTTCGCAGAGGAGGACTGCGTCTGGATCGTGTTTTCTGATAAAATCTGTGAGAGATGCTCTACGTTCGTTTGTTATCAGAGAGTTAACATTTATTTCTACTATTTTTAGGGAGTGATGGGATATTAACCCGGTCGTGTTATTTTGTCCGATATTTGCAACCATTTATAATTCTATTCCAAAAGCGTCAACTATTGTGTTGATTCTATTGCTATTTGCTTGTATTTGTGTTAAAAGGCGAGATGTTTGTGCATTTACCGTGGTTTCTATAATTTGCTTGATTTGCTGAAATAGTGTGTTTCGTGTGAGTTGGTCTACTGGGTTGTTGGGGGGTGAGTGTGCATGATCTGAGTGATCTGGCGGAGCTGGCTTTTTTGTGGAATTGTTTGATAGAGCCGAACTGAATGAGATTCCTGCCTTAACGAAATTACTTTTGATCTGGATTTTTTGTTTCCTGTCTTTTTCTGTTTGAATATTTTCTTTTCTTGCATCTATTTTCTGTTTTATTTTTATAAGTTTTGGGGCAGCCTCTGTATGAGGCTGGGTGCCCAGAGTTATTACAATTTATGCAGAAAGGTTTGTCTATGTTTTCGGCTCTATTTCTATCGTCTAAAGGGGGGAGTTTACATTCGCCCGGATTGTGTTTTCCGGCACACTTTACGCATCTGAAATCTAAGTTACAGTTAGCCGCGGCGTGTCCTATTCTCTGGCATCTTCTGCATTGCACTTGGACTGATTTGTTAAGTTTTTCCCAAGTGATTACAGAGTGCAGTACTATTCTAATATTTCTTAGGTTGTCGATTTTGCTATCTGACGATAGCTTGACTAAAAATATTGGCAGGTTTTTGTTGCTTTTAATAGAGTTACGCGTTTTAAATTTGTTTATGCTAAGGAACTTCAGTCCTATTTTCTGATTTGTCAGATCTGTTAGGATTTCTTCTGGTTCGAAATCGCCGTCTAGGTTTTTAAGTAGGACCGTTTTACATTTTTCGTTCTTTGATGTGTACGTGAAAAATCTAAAGTCTTTACTCTTTAATAGGATACATATTTTTTTGTGTTTTACTAAGTTGTGTGTGTGTAAAATATGTTTATTGCTGCCAATATTTTTTATTGTGAAATTGTCTGTAATACCTGCATTTCTTATTGTGTTTATGACTGTTTTGGCAGCTTGGTCGACGATTGTAATGGGGGGTGGCTTAGCGTTGTCGGTTTTTGTCTCGCTCGGTGTTATCCTTGGATGAGCTGGTACCTGGGATTTCCCGGCTGGATTATGTGGAGATAGGGGATTGGGCTGTTTCCATCCTTTTTGCTGCGTTTGGGGTGTCCTTGCTTAGGGCCTTAGGTTGGGCCTTTTTCTCTCTGCGATGGTTGTGTCCTGCTGTCTATTGTGGGTGGCCATCTCAGGTAAAGAGGGAAAATTTTCGTCTACCTCCAATGCCGTGTAACGGTTTCTGTCACTGAAGGCTTCTTTGTTTCGATTGGAATTGGAATTTTTCTGACGCTCTTCCTCGAGTTGTGATAGTCTCTCGATCGTTTGATTTAATTTTTCTATTATTTTTATAAACTCGTTCTCCTGTTCCTTCTTAGCCTCGATGGTTTCGTCCTTCTTAGGCGACTGTGTGGTGGTCGTTGTTTTCTTTATTCTTCCCATTTCTGTTGCGTTTTGTAAAATTTTTATCTTAACGTCTTTTTTGTAAGATTTGGTGTGGGGTTTATCCTTTTGATGTTCTTGTTGTTGTTCTTGAGCAATTGTTTGAGGGCTTGTGCAGTTTGCGAGTCGTCGTTTATGTCGTTCATGGCCGTTATGTTGCATTTTATTATTTTTTTAAATGTGTCTGTAATTTCTGCGCTGTTCTTTGTTGTTGTTGGGTTGGTTGGTGTCGTTGTGGATTGGTTTTCATCCTGCACTGGATCGTTGTGATAAGTGATTGCGTTTGAATTTATGGGGGCATGTGCCCCTCGTTGATCAGCGCTCTCGCGCTCAATTGTTCTGATCTTCGATCACTTATTGTATTTTTGAATTATCCGCACTAGCACTTATTGTTTTTGTGTTTGCGCTAACACATTAATTTTGCACGTACACTGCACTGTAGCGCGAATTTTGCTTGCACGTTTTCGGCACTTTTCTCTCGCACTTTTCCTGTCGCCAAGATTTTTCCTTGTCTATCTGAGTCGTTGGTCGCTCCCTTGGCACGTCTTACCCCGACGAGGGTTCGAGGCGAAATAGGGGGATACTGACCACTATGCTATCGAGAAGGGAGCAATATTCCATATTTTGTTATGACTATATAATGTTATGATTATTATTTAACTTTTTACGTGCCATCAGTATTTTTTCGGGTCTTCTTTTAGTATCATGTCTCTGTCGTATTCTGTTAATTTGTATTTGTAGCGAATTTCGGGGGATACTGACCACTATACTATCGAGGAGGGAGCGATATTCCATATTTTGTTATGACTATATAATGTTATGATTATTATTTAACTTTTTACATGTCACCAGTATTTTTTCGGGTCTTCTTTTAGTATCGTGTCTCTGTCGTATTCTGTTAATTTATATTTGTAGCGAATTTCGGGGTGGTTGAAGCTGATGTTGCCGTCAAAGATCAGTCTTTTGTCGTATGTTTTTCTGTTATAGTGGTATATGATTGGTTGCATGTTGCTGTTTTGTACGAGTCTTGTGTTGTCAAAGTTTATGAATGATTCTGGGGGTGTGTATCCAGTCTGTCTCGAAGTTTCGTAATATCGTGGGTTGGGGTAAACTGAGGCGTATATTTGGCTGTTTTCTGTAATGTTGAGGATGTTTGCCCAATGGTTGCGTGTGAGTTTCAGTATGAACATGTCAATCCTGGGCATTTTGGCCATTTCGTCTATGGTTGCTGTACAATTTTTTGAAATCTGATTCCGGCGTCCTATATTTGCCTAAACATGCTCTGATACACTTTGGTTCAAATAGCCTGAGTTTCTCCATCGTGCTTGCGCTGATGTTAAACCAAATTGGCGATCCATATGTCAGAATTGGTCGAATTAGAAGCTTGTAGCATAATATTTTGACATTATTATGTAGGTCTTTGCAATAAAAAAGTCTTTTGTTGGCCATGAATGCTTTTTGTGCTTTATCAATTTGGATGTCTATGTGATTAGTGTAATTTAATTTAAAATCCAAATGTAATGCCTAAATAACGAACGACATTCTTATGTGGTATCCTTTTGGATATATCCTGAGAGTCATGTAGGTGGAATTTTTTTGTATGAGTTCGTACGTCATTGTTTGCGTCGGAAATTTTCGAGATGTATGGCCGAGAGAGTATCGTTTCACATTTGGTTAATTTTGAGTTTCCACGTATGGAAATAGTCCTGGACTTTATTGAATGTTTCCTGTAGTTGCTTTTGGATTACGGAGGGCTTGTTGTTATTCACGTAGATCAGTAAATCGTCTGCAAATGCTATTGCTTTTTTGTGCGGTTCGTTATTTAGGCCATACATTTGGAGTAGGTCACTTATATATATGCTAAACAGGATTGGGGAATTGGCAGTGCCTTGTTGTAGGCCATTTTTAATTTGGAAAATTGTTGTGGAGACGTTGGTCTCCTCGGATACACGGAATGATTTTGCAACATGCAACATGTTCCACAACATCTTTATTACGTGAGAGGGAAATTTTTCTTTAGCATTTTAAAGAACAGACCGTCCAGCCAAACGGTGTCGAACGCTTTTTCCAAGTCGATGAATACCGCCCCGACACAGTCGCCCGCGTTTCTTGCCCAACATATGTCGGATGTAAATTTTGTTATTGCGTGGATAGTCGAATGTTTGAATCGGAAGCCAAATTGTGTTTCTGGGATTATATCATTGTCTGTACAGAATGTGCTAATTGCGTCGTTTACTGTAGTTTCGAATATTTTGCTTATGTTGGGCAAGAGACTGATAGGTCGGTAGCTGGTCGGTTCGGCACCATCTTTACCTTTCTTTTTCAGAGCCACCACTCTCGCAGTTTTCCAGACTATAGGGAAATATGCACGATTTAAGCAGTTATTGAACAAAATTGCATAATAATAAATATATCGAAGTGGTAGTCTTTTTAAAACTATATTGGGTATGTTATCAAAACTGGATGATTTTTTATTTAAGTATTTGAATGTGTATTGCAGTTGTATAAAGGATGTAAAGAAATTTGGCGGGATTATGTCCGTGTCTGGTTTCGCTGCGGGGTTTTTGTCGTGAAAAGTGCATACTGTTTTATCGTCGCGTATGTCTTCGTCCAGTTCGTTTTGTATTCTTTGTACTTTTTGTTGTATTATGTTAGATAGTTCCTGTTTGCCCATGTGTAAGTTCTGTGTATGTGCTGCTTCGAAGTGCTATTATGTTTAATTTGTCGAGTGTGTCGGCTATTAATAAGTTGTTGTCGTCGATCTGTATATTGTTACTGTCTATATTCGCGTTTGTGAGTAAATCTGTTCTTGTATTAGGGATTTTGAGGGTGTCTATGTTATTTTGTGATTTTAGTCGGAAGATGTTGTTGATGGATGGGAAAAGTTCTGTAGATTTGCGTGTGGATATTTCCGAAATTCTTTTTCTCCAGTAGTTACTTGAGGAGTTTTGAAATGCCATTTTGATTTCGTACCTCGTGGATTTCAACGATTCTTTCAATGTAGCTATTAGAGTGTCGTTTGTATTTGTGTAGTTAGTGATTCTTGTTAATCTGTTTATTCGTGTTATTAAATAACTTTTTTGTTTTCGTAGCTGTTTTATTTCTGTTGTAATGTATCTGTCTGTGGAGTCATAGTTGGTGTTGGTTCGTGGTACTGCTGCGTCAATTGCTTGTGTGATGTTTGTGTTGAGTTGATCAATGTGTTTGTCGATTTCTTCTGTCGTGAGTTTTCTGTCGTTTGGTATGTCAGTGTTATCATTTTCTATTAAGTGTGTTCTGAATTTCACCCAGTCTGCCTTGTGGTAGTTATATTTTACGTCCGGTGTTGTTTCATCTATTTCAAGGTAATCATGAGTTCGTATCGATACGTTCATGATTACCGCTCTGGTGGTCACTGTCGTAGTCGGTGGAGTCGAGTCTATCTTGTGCGGGAGAGTTGTGAAATTCGAGTCTGTTGTCGGATATGCAAATGTCTATAAAGGCACCGCTTTTTGGAAAGGATGGTATGAATGTGTGACGGAGTGAGATTCTGTATTGAATTTGATTGCGTGAGATCCAGTTTATGAGTGTTACCCCTCTGTGATTGTTAATAGGATTGCTCCAGGCGGCGTGCTTCGCATTTAAGTCACCCGCGAGGAGGTAGTAATTATTATTTTTATGCAATTCGAGTTTATCGAAAAAAAGATGTATTTCGTGCATAAACTCTTTTTTGCAACTGCTGGTGACATATCCTGAAATTAGGTACAAATTGTTATTATTCTGTATTTTGAGTTTAATTACGGTGGTTTCAAAGATGGTGGATTCATTGCCGCTTGGCTGGACCATCTTGAACTTAATGCTATTTTTTATTAATATGCCTGTTCCCCCGGCCTGTTTAGCATTATGTCTGTCGTTTCTTACAAACGTGTAATTCTTAAATCTGACTATATGTCTCGTCTTCAATTTGGTTTCGCAGACAAAGACCACATCCGGATCGTGAATCGATAGATATTCTGCAAGCGATGCTCTTCTTTCATAGGATATCAGTGAATTTACGTTTATTTTCACTATGTTTAGTTTGTTGTATCGAATTTTATCTGTTGTTGTATCGAATTTTGTCTGTACTATTTTGGCAAGTGTTGTGGTTGATATTGAATGTTAAAGGTTGAGATCAAGAGATTCGGTGATTAAATTGATTTTGTTACTATTGCATTCTATGTGCTCTATTATTTGGGACATTTGGTTTTTTACTGTGGACTCTATTATTTTCCTTATTTGTTCTAGAAGTGGGCTATGGTCTGTGCTGTTCGTATCGTCAGTTTTCTGTGGTTCGGAAGTGTGTTTACTTTGGATTTTGGTGGTGTCTTTAAATAGTGAGCTAAAGGAGACCCCGGGTTTTGTGAATCTATTTACGGCTTGGTTATTTTTTTCTATTTTTCGTCTTATCGCGGCTCGTTTTTCTTCTATTTTCTGTCTGATTTCTTTGAGTTTTGGGCATCCTCTATAAGAAGCTGGATATCCAAAGCTTTTGCAATTTGTATAATATGGACCAGTCGGGTTTCCGTCGTCAGTCATTTCGGTGGAGCGCGTATTATGATTCGCCTGGATTATGCGGTATGTTACATTTAACGCAACGGTATTGTAGGTTGCAGCATGTAGGTTGCAATTAAATGCAACATGTCCAATCCTCTGGCATCGTTTGCATTGGATGCGGTCTTTCTTTATAATTTTCTCCCACTTCACTGCATTATAAAGAATAGTACTTATCTGCTTTAAGTTATTTATATTGCTATCCGACGAGAGCTGCACCAGAAACATGGGCAAAACGCGCTGTTCATTCGACGATCTTTTTGTACTGAATTTTTTTACTGATATGAAGTTTAGGTCTTCGATCTTTTTAGCACGCAGCGCTTCCAAGACTTCATCTGTGTCGAAATGACCTTCCAAATTTTTTAACATTACTGTTATGTGTTTTTCTAGTTTTGGTGTGTATGTGGAGTATTGTATGTTGTTGTTTTTCAGTGTCTCGCAAGCTATTTTGTATTTGTCGATTGTAGTTGTTTGTAATATTTGTTTGTTGTTGCTGATTCTTTTTATGTAGATCTTTTATGATCTTAGATTCTTTTTATGTCGTTCATGTGTGGTTTGTGTAGGTTAACTGTCTGTTTATTCGTGTCTATATGTAGTATAATCGGTGGTGAATTTGTGTGAATTGGTTGTGTTGTCTGTGTTAACTATGTTCATGTGGCTATCTTTCGATTGAAAGTGTGCCTTCTTTTCTAATGTATCTGTCTTCTGTTCTTTGTTTTGCTGTGTCGATATTACCGTATTGGTTGCCGTCCTCTTCGGCCATAGTGGGGGGTTGCTGGTCCCTGGTATATCGTCAGCTGGTCTCAACCTCTTTGTCGTGGTGGGGGTTGCTGCCGCTCGCTCGTTTCCTCTTGACAGCGTGAATTTAGTCTCGATCTCGTTGTCTCCTTTTTTGTTTATAGTGTTACGGATAGAGAATATATTCCGTTCGTCTTCTCACAAGAATCTCTTCTAGATCCCCTCCCCTCAGGAAGCGTCCTAGATAACCTTTCATATCGCAGTTGAACCTTTTAACGAGGACCGAGCTCTGGCCCGATTTAATTGAAAGTGACAAAAAACTAGAGTTATTAGTTTGGCCCTAAGCCCTAAGCATGATTAGATTATGAACAGAGCATTTCATTCATTTGTAGGGGTATATAAACCCTTAGATTCTCACTCTCGGGGGCTAGTACTTCGGTAGACACGTATCGCGTCACATCGTGCCGTAACTTGGAAATTCAACTTTTAGTGAGATCGGGCTAAAGTACCTTTCAGATCAGAGTAAACTATATAGATTCCGCAAGTTCGGTTTAAAGTCTTTTAGTCAGTGTCAAAGTTGCTTCCGAGTCCCCCGCATTGCCAGTGCGTGAAAACCGTGCACCATTATTTAGGTAATATTTCTTTCTTTCTCCTATATCACTAGTTAACTTCATTCGCGACAATTACAATTGTACCACAGATACTTATAATTAGAATATATTTGTGTGTTCCTTGATAATTAGAGCAACCTTATTTATACTTGTACAACCTTATTCTACATTGTCCAAACAGAGATTTTTCCTACCTAGTGGCTCTCCGATTTCGCATTGGGTTCGTCCACGAAAACTATACCATCCTAGCGGCTCCCTGATTTCGCATCAGGTTCGTCCTCGCTGTCTACAATCCCAGCGGCTCCCCAATTTCGCATTGGGTTCGTCCGCGCACCTCACTAACAAATTGATTCCATATACCTAGGGTGATAACCCTTCGCCGGCCACTCGTAGCCCCTATCGGCCCTGGCTCGTAACAATAGCATCCATGCAATCTCCGACCGCGTTCATTTGTCTAGCCGCGCACTTCTCGGCGATGCGAATTTTTTCCATGGCTTCTTGTAGTTTCGACAATTTGTCTACTATTTCTGATAGCATCTTATTTGATGCTGCCAGTTCATTATATGACGGTTGGGATGTTGTTTCCATGCCTTCTTTTTTCAGGGTTTCTTTGTGTTTTGTCGATGGTATTCTCGGCGCCGGGTTCAGTCATTTCGTACCATTGTTGTTCTTCATTATGGCGTTTTTTATGTGCAGTGCAAAAGCCTCATTGGCGAGCCTGTCGAATCTTGTTTTTATGTGATTCCCTGTCAGTGCAGAGAGCACTTCCACCTTCGTATTTTTAGTTTTTTCTGCGGTCGGCTCACCTACAGAATTGGTCGCTTTTTCCTCTTCATCCGTGGGTAATGGGAGGTTAATGCTAATTCCTTGCAAAATTTTTCCTTTATTGTTTTTCCTCTTTTGTTAATTTTCTTGTGTTAATCCACTCGGTCAATGTGGGCACAAAAACACTGCACTGCACGCAATATATTTTTATTTACGAAATTTGGCGTTACGTTCTCCTATTGTTATAATTTATTCGCTCCTGTGGAACGTCCGTCACCTACGACGTTCAATGAACGAATGGCATACTGGGATATTGACCACTATACTACCGAGGAAGTTATAAACATTGGTTGATTGGGGTAACTATTTATATAAACTGATGTGTAAGGTTGGGGTTGTGTGCGCTGGGGTGGGTTATAGCCACCAATATATATCGGTGTTCTGTCGATGTTCGTCGTTTAGGTCTACGCTAGATAATTTATAATTAAACCGCATGTTTGGATTGTCTATCTTGATGTTTTTGTTGTAGGTTTGTTGAAAGTTCTTCTATGGGCGTGGTATATTATATTTTGGAACGTTGTTGGAGTTTTGGATGTAGCCCTCACTGTTCACAAAGATGAAGGAATCAGAGTGTAACCAATTTTCATGGTTTCCGTACATCGGATTCGGTTATGTGGCGGCAAAAATGAGGCTGTTGGAAGTTATATGATGGGTGCTGGCCCAGTGGTTTCTGATTAATTTCAGGATAAATAAGTCTATCCTAATGAGTTTGGCATCTTCATCTTGGATTTTGTTGAAGGTTTCTTGCAATTCGGATTGGAGTTTAGTTTATCGCGCGTATAGACTAAGAGATCATCCGCGAAGGCAATCACCCCTTTAGAATTATCGCTACCTAGGCCATACATTTGTAATAGGTCGCTTATGAATATGTTAAACAAGACAGGAGAGTTTACCGTGCCTTGTTGCAGGCCGTTCTCGGTATTGAAGCATTTACTTGACCTGAATTGGCCGTTTGTTACGTAGAACTTTTTATCATGTAGCATATTCCAAATGATTTTGATTAAATGAACCGGAAATTCCTTCTTTAAGAGTTTAAAGAAAAGTCCATCCAGCCAGACAGTATCGAAAGCTTTTTCTAGATCTATTAGTACGGCGCCTATGCATTACGCCTGACATTTCTGGCCCAGCAGATGTCCGAAGTGAATTTAGTAATCGCGTGAACGGTGGAATGTTTATGACGGAAGCCGAATTGGGATTCGGGGATAATGTTTTCGGAGTTGCAGAAGTCAACAATCGCGTCATTTACTATTGTTTCGAAGACTTTACTAATGTTGGGGAGGTGACTGATTGGACGATAGCTGTTAGAGTCGCTACCTTCCGACTGTTACGGTCGTCGTTTTCCAAGTTGCGGGGAAATGGCAAGAGTTTAGGCAATTGTTGAAGATTATAGTGTAAAAATATATGTAGAGTTTTGGGAGGCGTTTTAGGGCTATATTAGGAATACCATCGAAGCTCGAGGATTTCTTATTGTTTAGATCGTGGAATGTTCTTTCTAATTTTATTAGGGATGTGAAGTAATTGGAAGGGATGTGTGTAGCTTTGGGATTGCTTGCATTGTTGTCGTCTGAGAATGTGCATATGGTTCTGTCGTTTTCTCTGTCCTGTTGTATGTCTGATCGAAGTGTATCTATTTTGTTTTGTATTATATTGGGTAATTGCGGTTTGCCCATGTGGCTGTTTTGAGAGTGAACTGTTTCAAAGTGTGCTCCTATTACATCTAGTTTGTTCTGGTCTTCCGTTATTAGGATGGTGTTTGTGTTTTTGTCTGTTGAGAGGAGGTTGGGATTAAGGTTTGCCTTGTCAAGGATGGCACTATTCGACGAAGGTGTGGAGGTATCGGTGAGAGGACAGAGAGTTGACGACAGTTATAAACTGAAACTTGCTATATTGCGAGAGTCGGTCTTACAGCACGCGTAGCCCGTTCTCTAAATCTAAATCTCCTAAACCGTTCTCCACGAATTCTGTAGCCGAACTAACTTACAAACTAGCCGTTCGCTTTCAGATGCATTCCCACGAAAATCATTCTTTCTCAGTCACACAGTTCGCTTTCAGTCTAAACCAAACTAAACATTCTCACCCTTTTTTTTTTTTTTTACGGATAAGGGGGAAAATGCAATTACGCACACCCCAGAAGGGGGTAGTGTGAGGCTCGGGCCGCGGATGGTCGGCGTACCCATACCCACTAAAAACCTTAACCTCACCCGGGACGGTTAATGGATCGCCCCTCTACGCATCGATTTTGATCGGGCTAGGGGTTCGGCGACCTACTCTGCGTATTACGCCCGAATCCCTGTCTCGATCCCGAAACCACGCATGTTCTTGTCGATTAGTTCTTTACCCGCTAAAAATTAATTTATCTTTAAAGTTTCATCGTATATTAATTTCAGATTTCAAATTTAAATTTAATTTCAGTTCAGTCAACATATGTCAATTTATCGGCCTGTACTTCTATCTTTTCTTTTCTCCAAATTTCTTTCAAATTTTTCTTTTTCTGTCATAATAGTATTAATAAATCTATTTATTTTTCTCCATGTGTCGGAATCTTTTAGTATTAACTTCTGAAAGTTTTGCACAGATAAATCTTCTTCCAGGTCAATATTTAATGTTATTCTAAGAGGTTCCCACCTCTCGCATCGTAGCAGCGTATGTTCCGGATCATCTCGTGTATCATTGCACCACCAATAATTATCCGATTCGGCTCTACCAATAAGGTAACATTTAAAGACCGCGTGTCCGGTTAGAATTTGTGTTAATCGAAAGTTTAAAGCACCAAATTTTCTGATCCCTCACCAGGGATCCGGAAGGAGTTTACGTGTCCAAACAGATTGAGTGTAGTTGTTCCAGGTCATCCAATTCGTCCAAGAATCCTGTTCTATTCTTTCACCTATTGTTTTTAGATTATGAATTTTAACTATTCTTATATTTTCATCGTCTTCTTCGTTAATTTTGTATTTAACTTTTGTTTTGTATAATTAACATCTTTTTTCTAATTCCAATTCTAACGGTAAATACCCTGTAATGATACAGAGGCCGTATCTGGAGACCGAGCGATATGCACAGGCCACTCTGTTTAGGCCCATTCTTTGTGCTTTGGCGATCTTTAAAACGTTTCTGTTGAAGGTCAGTGCTTTGTTTGACCACATGGGACAAGCGTAACTGATTATCGAGACTAACACGTTGTAGTACATCTTTCTACCCGCGAAGGTGAGGCCTCCTTGGTTCATCATTAGTCTGGCTAGCATGCCTAGAACTCTACTTGTTTTATCGGTAATGTAATCAATGTGCTTGAAAAAGTTATTGCTTTTATCAAAATAAAGACCCAGATATTTTAAATTATCGTTCGGTGGAAGACGATTATTTAAGATTTTTAACCGAAAGTTATTTGGTATAACCTTTTTATTTGTAAATATATATTTTGTTTTGTGAGGAGCCAGTTCCAGTTCCGTTGGCTGTCAGCCACGGAGCAATAATGAGATTTATAGTTTTTTCAATTTTTGAGGTCTTTTAGTCTTTTTCGTGCAGCAAACACCGCAATGTCATCGGCGTAGGTCAATACGTGTACGTCCTTCGGGTAGTCCAGTGCCAGGAGCTCGTCATATGCCATGTTCCAAATGATCGGAGATATGACGAGGCCTTTTTCTGTACTTATATTAATATTCCTGTCTATTGCATTATATTTAATAGATCTATTTTTAAAGTAGGTTTGTATCAGATTTTGTAAATGTTCAGGAAAGTTTCGTGTTTTTAGTACTTCGAAAATGTTGTGCCATTTTAGACTATTAAATGCGTTTCGAATGTCCAGGCTCACTAGTATACCAAATTTACTTTTTTGTACAGTTTCTGTTGTAAAGCTTCTAACAATATCGAGGGCACCCAAAGTGGATCTCCCTCTGCAGAATCCCCATTGGTTGGGGTGAAATGCAGGTGAACCCAAATGATCCAATATTTTGGATTCTAATATCTTTTCAAAAACTTTATTTGTACAATTTCCAATGCATATCGGTCTGAAGTTCGATGGTTCATTGTCTGTTATATCATTGTTTTTCCGGATCAAAATGACTCGAGGTTGTTTCCAGTTTGACGGTAGGTAATTCAATTCAATGCATCTATTGTAAATCTGTGTAAATCTTTTCAGATCGTTTCTCATAATAAATTTTATTATGCATGGAGGTAAATTATCTGGGCCGGAGGCTTTTTTCGTTTTTAGAGAGTCAGCGATGATCGACATCTCACTCTCTCCAACAGTGACATTGCGGTTACCAGCACTAAATTCATCGTAGGTAAGTATATTCGATTCTCTTGGAAACAACTGACACAAGATTTTTTCAGCATTCCCAGATTCCAACAGTGATGCTGGTGTTTTATTCTTAATAGACCTCATTATTATTTTATAGGGCTTGCCCCATGGATCTTTATTAAGTAGATCGATAAAACTTTTCCATTGTGTTTTCTTACTATCTTAAATTTCTTTTATCTTAAATTTCAGTTTTTTATTCAATTCTTTGTATTTTTCTTTTTCATCTTCACAGGATTGGTGTTTCTTACGTCTCCTCTGCAGACAACGACAGGCCGAAATCACTTCATCACGAAGAGCAGCGATTTCCGGATTCCACCAGTGATTTTCTCGGTGAGTATGGTAGTTATATGCTTTTTTCATAGTTATACTGCATGTCTTGTGTATATTTTTAAAGTAAATGTTTATTTGATTTTCATCCAGTGCGTTCCAGTTTATAGATTCGTTAAGTTTGTTAAAAGTATTTATAAATATTTCCGATTCTGTTGATTTTGTATTCTAACGCCATGTTATGTTTTGTTTACAATACTGTTTATATTTTTTGTCTTTTTTAAAATTTATTGTATGTATACAGTTTTTATGGTCTGAGAAGTTGTCTGAGGTATCCACTTTGCTTGTAATTTTATCATGAATGGTTCTACTAGCGCAGATTATATCCACTTTAGATTTCCTGTCACCACGATGGAAGGTGTGATCGCTGCCATCCATCGAGACAGGATACAAGTCCATGCTGTATATACAAGTGTTCAGAGCACATTAGTAGTGATATCACCGAAGTCTATTGATCTACCATTAAAATCGCCTAAAAGAATCACTGGGTTCTTCCAATCTCTTCTGTTTATTTTTAGATCATCCAAGCATTTGAAGATCTCGTTTCTACAATTGGGTGAGATGTAACAATTGACCAGTGTCATATAATCCGTTTGGAATCCGATAAAGAAATCACCTCTAATAACTCTGTTTGAAGGTATTTTAATGTTTTTATTAATTATATTTATTGCAGTTTTTTTATCTTTGGATGATAACCAACGTTTCTGTGTTCTAAACGGTTCTTGTAGGCATACTATGTCGATCTTGTTGATACTGATCGTCTGTTCCAGAAGACTCTGTGCGTTCCGACAATGATTACAATTGATTTGTAATATTTTCATTATTAATGCTTTTTATGTACCTATCAAAATTTTCTTTCAATAGTTTAATTTTTTTCCTGAATAAAGAGCAAGCCATTGTACAAATTAGATGTTCTTTGAATAAACCCTCTTTTTCACAGTCCAAACATCTGGGTTTAGGTGAGAGACAATCATTAATGTCATGTCCATCTTCGTGACATTTCCGACATCTTTTGTTGTCTCGCAAGACCGTTCTGCAGTTGGTGCTGAAGTGCCCCATTGCGTGGCACTTGAAGCACTTCAGCATCTGCGGCATTGGGGTCAGCTTGACGTATGTTAAGCCAATTCTAATTTTGTCCAGTAATGAAATCTGTTTCAGATATTTTAACGGAATCTCTATAACGACCATTTGATTACCAAGTTTTGTAACTCTTAAAACTTTTAATCTAATTTCTTCGGGTTTTAATTTTAGATTATCAATCAGTGTTTGTAGAATTTCCTCTTTTTGAATCAGAGGGTCAAGGTCTTTTATTTCTCTGTAGGATTCTTAAATCTTGTTTTTTCGTAAGTGAATTATCTATTTTTTCTTTTAATATTTCAATATCGCCATTAGGGTTTAGCTCAATTAAAAGTTGGCCGGTTCGGGTTTTTCTTGCCCTTTTAATCGTACTGATATCATCGACAAATATCCGCATACGCCGCTTTAAAATCTTCATTGTTTTTAACTTTAACTACGATCGCGTCAGAACGTGGAATGGTCCAACGCGGTCTTGTAATCTTAGAGGATTCGATAGGAGCTGTGGTAAGTGTGTGACTTTTTTAACTCTATTTTCCGAATTTCTCTTCTTTCTTTCAACTAATGTGTAATTATCGCTGTCTTCAATTAATACATTTTTCTTTCTGTTAGTTATATTTAGAATTCTATCCGTTTCAAGTTCGTTATGTTTCATCTTTGCTTTCTTTTTCCTGTATAACAACGGTTTGAGAACTCTAGTGATTTCTTGAGCTACGTTGTTAAGTATACGATCAGGGTCGTCGCTGTCATCGTCCAGAGAAGTATATGTATCAATTTTATTTACATTATTCTTTCTGTTGTGTTTAGGACTATATCTTTTAGATAATTTAATTTCTTTATTTGTTATAGCTTGTGCGTACGTGGTTGGTAGAATAACACTATTTTGATCAGTTCTTACAGACATAGAGCCATCAGTCTCTACGTAAGTATTTTCTGACTCTTCGGTTCTTGATCTTTTAGATGAATTCTGATTATTATCTTTTTCCTGATCTGTTCTTCGTTTAACACGTGATTTCCTTTGCCTTCCTATTATTTGTGTATTTTCTGTTTGAGTAATTTTGTCTTTCTTTTCGTGTAGCGGTTTTATCGGAGAAATGGTACTTTTTTCAATAGATTGAGCAGTTTGAACCTCGTTAAGAGCGGAATATTCACGTTTTAGATCGCCAGCTGCTTTACGTAATTTCTTGGCTAATTTGTAAGTAGATTTGAAAAGTTCTTCGGCAGCTTTAATCGTAGTTTTGTTACCATCTAAATATTGTGAAATTTTATTTGAGACTGATAGGTTTTTTTCAGTCATACTAATTAAATCACTCATGATTGTTTCTACGTTTAATTTATGATCGTTAAGTTGTACTAAGGTGTTATTTTTTGCTTTTTTAACGTTATCGTTCTCTTTTATTACTAAGGTTTCTGTTTTATCGGGATTCTTCATAATATCATATAATGTAACTGTAGGTGTCAAGTATCTTTCTGTGTTTTTGACTATATTGGAATATTTTTCTTTCACCTTTTCAATCTGTATTCTCTCCGATAGCATTCTTGTTCCTGAGTTCTTTGATTCTATTTTATTTTCGTGTTTCTTCTCTTTTTTAGTAATTACTATATCTTTATTAATTAGTTTTTTCCATGGGGTTACGCGATCTTCTTTATTTACTATTTTATTACAACCAGCTTGCTGTAAATCACTATCAGGGACTATGTCCATAGGAGTAGCCCAAACCGTTTTTTTAGGTTCTTCGCTCGTAGCCATTACTTCTGGCAGGGCCGAGTGGTCCACCACTGCCAGCTCGCGGTTGCCGGATGACGACCCGCCGGGGGCTCGCTCGCTCACCCCTGTCGTGCCGGTACTGGGGTCTCACCCCCCCCTCCTGCACCGTAAACTTCCTTTTTCGCCTGGGTTGTACTGTCCATAATTTTATTTATTTTAATACAACCCACTGTCCGTCCAGTGGAGCGCCCGAGCCCGCGCCGCGCAAACACGTCGTGCTGCCCGCCCCGTGGCCCGCACACCACACCCCTTGCTCCGTTAGCACACGTCTCCGAGGAGTCGGAGGTGTGTCCCACGGACCACCACGTGGAGGTGGAGTAAGAGGATTGTAGGGTATGGACCGCCACCACAGTGACTATACCCTCCAATGGCTCAGAGTCACCATTGGAGAGCGCCATACCCCTCGGTCCCCAAACATTCTCACCCTAAACGACACTCGATCCAATCGTCCAAGCATCCACTCGATACTATCGCGCAGCACGCAACACGATACATTCATCCCAAACACCCGGCGCCGGCTAGACGCCGCCACATCACCCCCCCGCCAGTGATTGACTCAATCACAAAACTTGTAATCGGTCCGGGAATCGTACCCTTCTTCCGGACCGTGTAGTGCGTATGCCCGCATTTGTTGCTGTCAGGATAGGAGGCGGCAACGCCGACCCCCGCGATGATGGCGATGAACGAAACGGCTGCCCCGTGCTCTCGATCTGTCCAACGGACGTTCTGGTGGCAGCGGATTGTTGCCTTGAATTGGCAGTGAAATCTTTCCACCATCCCGTTTGCTGCCGGGTGGTAGGCCGTTGTCCGCCAGTAGGTTGCACCTGTCAGCTGGGACAATGCCTGAAACAACCGCGACTCGAACTGTCGACCCTGGTCGGTCGTGACGCGCAGAGGGGTTCCGTACCGGGAAATCATCCCTCGTACCCTCGTATCCCTCGTAAAAGGCGCGTGCCACCACGCGAGGTCGAAACCTCTTGGTCCCTGATTGGGAAAGCCTCACGCCAACGCGTAAACCGGTCGACGCAGGTCAGGCGGTACCTGAATCCCTCTGAGACTGGCAGATACACAATGTCTATGTGCACGTGCTCGAATCTTCCGGTCGGCACGTTAAAACTTCCCGGCGGCGCGGAAACGTGTCTAGTTGTTTTGGCGCGCAACTCCGGCAGTCGGCTTTAACGGACGGCCACACGTATCGTCCCGTGACAAGTCTCACCGTCGCGTTAACTCCTGGGTACGCCAGGCGATGCACCGAATCGAATGCGTCTCGTCTGAACGGTCCTGTGACGAACGGTCGCGAAATTCCCGATGACACGTCACAGGCCACTTCGGTGTCCGAACTGGGCAGGCGTATCCATTCCAGACGCAAATTGTTCGCAATCTCTCCGCGCACGTACGCCTGAAGCTCCGCGTCGTGCCACTGAGACTCCGCCAAACCGTTGTAGCTGAAAGGTTCCGCAACCTCCTCCAACCTGGATAGCGCGTCAGCGACGACGTTCTCCTCCCCGGCGATGTGGCGGATGTCGGTAGTGAACTGCCCGATGAAATCCAGGTATCTAAATTGCCTGGGAGAACATTTCTCGGGCTTTTGCTGGAAAGCAAACGTTATTGGCTTGTGGTCTGTGTAAATTGTGAAGGTACGCCCCTCCACCATACGCCTGAAATGTTTAATCTCTAAATAGATAGCCAACATCTCTTGATCGTATGCGCCGTAATTCCGCTCGGTGGCACTGAGCTTCTTGGAGAAGAACGCCAACGGCTGCCAATCTTCTCCGATACGCTGCTGCAGCGCTGCTCCGACTGCAAAACTCTCCAGTGCGTCAATGACGCCGCTTGCCTTAAACATTCCTTCACTTCGACGAAGGCCGCGACGGCTTCCTCGGTCCACACTAACCTGGCGCTACCCTTGACATTGTCATGCAGCAGGTCATTCAGGGGCGCCTGTACCTGCGCAGCCCTGGGCATGAAACGTCTATAAAAGTTTAGCATGCCCAGGAACTGTCTTAACTGCTTTGCGGTGGTCGGCTGCGGGTAGTTGGCAATCGCTTCCACCTTCGATTCCAACGGGCTGGTGCCCCCGGACGATATAGCGTATCCCAAGAATTTGACCTGCGCCTGGCCAAAACAGCACTTTGCCGCGTTGATTGTTACGCCGTGCTTATTGAGGCGCGCAAAAACCTCCATCAAGTGGCGCATGTGCTCCTCTTCTGTCGAAGATGCCATCAGCATGTCGTCGATGTATGCGTACACGAAGTCTAAACCGCGTAGCATCTCATCGATGAAACGCTGAAACGTCTGTGCCGCGTTTCGTAACCCGAACGACATGCAGGAGAACTCAAATAGTCCGAAGGGAATTGTTATCGCCGTTTTAGCAATGTCTTCCACGGCCACGGGAATCTGGTTGTACGCACGCACCAGATCCAAGGTGGAAAACACTGTTTTCCCGTGAAGCGACTGGGCAAAGTCCTCAATGTGCTTCACGGGGTACCTATCCGGTACTATTCGCGCGTTCAACGCCCGTAATCCCCGCACGGACGCCAAGCGTCCTGACTCTTTTTCGACCACGCACTCTCCGACGCTTGCGTGATGCCGAGGCGCATCATTGTCTCGAATTCAGGCCGCGCGAGCCTCAAACGGTCCGGCGCGAGACGCCGGGGCCTGCACGCCACAGGCGGTCCCGGCGTTGTGCGAATATAATGCACCGTACCGTGCTGCACTTCCGCGGGTGTACCCACTGGTCGCGTAATGTTCGGAAACCGCTGCAACAACTCGTGGAGCCTCGAGTCGCCAAAGATTGTTTTTACTGAGGGCGTCGACGGCCCGCACCCGCGCACTGAGCGTCCTGGCACTGTCAACGACGTCACCTGATCTAAAAGTCTGCAATTGCTGACGTCCACCAGCAATTCGTAATGCGCGAGAAAATCGACACCTATTATCGGCCTCGACACGTCGGCCACCACGAACCGTCACACGAACGCGCGGCGGAGCCCAAAATCGAGGCTCAACGTAACCGTTCCATACGTGGCAATCTCCGACCCATTCGCCGCATATAACGCGTAGGTCGACCGCTCGCGGAACCCGCGAGTCTTCGATCGGGGGAAAACACAGAGATCGGCACCGGTGTCGATCAAGAACTGCGTCTTCGTCACTCGATCGGTGACGAATAAACGGCGCGACGATGGGCAGCGGTCGCTGGCCGCCATTAACGACTGCCCAACGCGTTTCCCGACGCGGACCAATTGCACGGGGACTCGAGCAGTGTAACGCATTCGCCCCATATTTAAAATGGTAAAAGCACCTTCCACCGCGCCGCTCGGTGCGGCGTTCTCGGGATCGCGATCGCGCTCGAACTCGGCCCGGACCCTTTCGTCGTTGATCGAAGCGACGCGGACCCGAATCTACTTCGCGTCGAATCGCGGCGAGCTCCTGCTGGAACGTTGCCATCAGCTGTGCCATCTTCATGCACAGCTGTGCCTCGAGGTCGCAGAGTCCCGCGGACGGCGGCGCGGAAGGATCCGCAGAGGCCTCGGCCATCTGCGCGCGTGGGCCCATGGTGTCGGCGATGGTGTCGGCCAATTCCGCCACTCCACCAGAACCACCTGCATGCTTGAGGGTAGTCGGCCCAACCACAGGATACGCAGGATTTCTTCCGATACGGTTGTACCGCCCAAGGATCGCAGGTGACGAAGGACCTGCGACAGTTTCCGGTCGCCTATCTCTTCGTGTTCGAGAAACAGCCGAGTCTTCTGCTCCTGGGACGAACCGACTCGCTTGATGAGCTCTGCCTTGAGCTTGATGAATGGCTGAGCCGGGGGTGCCAGGATGATGTCGCGGATCTCCTTCACATATTCCGGTTTTAGCGCTCCCAGAACATATCCGAACTTGGTCGTTTCGGTCGTCACACCGCTCGCGTCAAGGCTACGCTCGACCATAGCAAACCACAGCTCAGGGTCGGACGGTGAAAACTCTGGGATCTTAACCGCGACACGATTGACAGCGGGCGCGCTACCTCCTGTCAGGGGAAGTTCGGGCGGCGTTGTCATTGTCTCTAAACACTGCGTGACCGCTCTCCACGAATTCTGTAGCCGAACTAACTTACAAACTAGCCGTTCGCTCTCAGATGCATTCCCACGAAAATCATTCTTTCTCAGTCACACAGTTCGCTTTCACTCTAAACCAAACTAAACATTCTCACCCTAAACGACACTCGACCCAATCGTCCAAGCATTCACTCGACACTATCGCGCAGCACGCAACCCGATACATTCATCCCAAACACACTTTAGCTTAAAACTAAACATATGGCGGAGACGTGGCGCCGGCTAGTCGCCGCCACAAAGGTATACGTAATGTGTCAATGTCGTTACTTTCTTTATGGCGGAATATGCTGTTTATTGAAGGGAAAAGTTCTTCGCGTTGACGGAGAGAGATTTTAATAATTTTCTTTTTCCAGTGATTGCTTACTGATTCCTGGAAAGCTTCCTTGATTTTATATCTGGTTGATTTTAGAGTTTTCTGTAAGTGGTCTATTATATAGTCATTCGCTGCAGTGTAATTGCGGAGGTTTTTCAGTCTGTTGATTTGAGTGATAAGTTTGCTTTTATGGGCTCTGAGCCTTTTGATTTCAGGTGTGATATATTTGTCGGTTGAATTGAAGTTATTGTCGATTTGAGGTACTGCTATGTCTATTGCTTTCAGTTTATCGATATTGTTGCGGAATTGGTGTAATTAATTCGCAAGGTCTGGATCTATCCCAGAATGGGGGATTGCGTTCGAGGCGGGGGGAAACAGAATTGAGACAAATCGGTTGGAATAGTGAACACGTGGTATCCTTGTCTTTATTTAGTCCTTGTATCTCGCGCACAGATTGATCGATTTCGTACGTATCGCACGTACGTATTTTTCAATAAATTTGAGCCATAAAATACCATTTAATGAACGGTAATTTCAATAAGGTCCACGGTCGTGGCAAAAGGCAAACCAGCAAAGGTAATTGGTCGCACGTGGTAACAACGATAACGGTCAAAATTGATATATGGCTCAGACGAGTGCGTTACGTGCCGACGAGCGTCTCGCTGTGTCTAGAGAGGGGGGAGTTTTTTCTCCTTGATTTACGCGTATAGATGGTCTCGCATTGTATTCGCGGATAGACGAGGCGCGCATGCGTGCGGGCAAATGAAAACCGCGGTATCGCTCTCGCTCCGACAGATCGGCTAATCGGCGCGCGGTTCAAATCCGAACAGATATAGTTTTTTATTTTGTTCGTGGATAGGTTTCTGTTGTCGGGGATTTCTGTATTGTCGTTGTCGATTAGGAATGATTGGTATTTAACCCAGTCTGCTTTACTGTAGTTGTATTTTATGTTTGGGGTTGTTTCGTCGAATATGAAGTGTTCGGTCGATGGGATGGATATGGTCATTACGGAGGCTCTATGGTCACTGTCGTATCTGTATGAGTGTAGAAGTTTGGGACCGGGTGTGTTGTGGAATTTGATTTTATTGTCGGCATGGCAAAGGTCTATGAACGCACCGCTTTTCGGAAATGAGGGTACTGCAATGCTGTGTAGGGTTGCTCTAAATGTGATTTGGTTTTCAAGAAGCCATTTGTTCAAGGAGACGCCTCGAGCATTGTTTATGGGGTTATTCCAGGAATGGCGTTCAAATCTGCGGCTAGCAGGTAATAATTGTTGGCCTTATACAATTCTAAGGGCTCTGAATTCTAACATAAATTCTTTCTTACAGCTGCTGGTGGCATAACTCGCGATGAGATATAATTTGCAATTATTTTGAAATTTGATTTCTACTACTGTAGACTCGAAGTAAGTACTGTCTTTGATGCAGTTTAGCTGGATGTTTTTATATTTAATATCCTTACGGATTAATATTCCCGTGCCTCCTGTTTGTTTAGCGTTTAGCCTATCGCATCTGACGAAGATATAGTCCTTGAAGTTTATTTTGTGTATTGGATTTAGTTTAGTTTGTGGAAGCGAAGCTATGTCTGGTTTGTGTTTATTTAAGATATCTATGAGAGTGAATCTTCGTTTGTTAGTTATGTGATTGAGTTTACGTTTATTTGGATTATGTGCAATTTGTTTATAATTATTTTATTGGCTATATTTACGTGCATATTGGGAGCCATTGAATTAAAAATCTATATCTAAATTTAAGGCTTTTCCTATAATGTTTATTTTATTCGCGTTAGATAAGATGCTATCTTTTAGTGTGGATATTTAAGAGTTTATGGCGATTGTAATTATATTTTTAATTTCCTCCAGGAGTGAGGGCTGCGTTGTGTGTGGGTGTGTTTCGTTTGTTAGCGGTTGAGTAGACGAAGTTTGTTGTGTCTGTTGTATATGGGGGTTTGATTCGACTTTGTTGGAGACTGGAACTATATGATATTTAACGATTCTTTTAACGAACGTTGCGTGTTGAATTTTTTGACTGTTTTGAAATCTACATTTTCCATATTCTTATTTTTGAGGTCTTCATTGACTACCTCTGGGTCGAAATCACCTCTCAGATTTTTCAATAGGACGGTGATTGGTTTATCTTGTTTGGGGGTGTAGGTAAAGAATTCTATTTTGCTTGATTTGAATGTGTTGCAAGCTGTTTTAAAAGTTTCTAGATTGGATGTGTGTATGATGTGTTTAGTATCGTTGATTTTTTTAATTGTGAAATCTTTCTCGTTTTTCATTATATCTAGGGTAGTTTTGGGCTGGAATAAACAATTATTGGTGGAGGTTTTGTAACTCTTGGGGTTTGGTCGGATACAATTATCATATTTTCGAAGCGGGGCTTCTTTGTTGACGAGTGTTGAAATGGGCCTTGAACCGTCTTTGTTTCGTCCTTGGTGGATCTACCTGCTACCCCTGAGGTTGATGGGGATTGTGTTGGTGGTCCGTTTTTCCGCTTGAGTACGGAACCCTTTGTCTCCTGCTCGATGGTGGGCGAATTAGCCGAGGCAGGATTAGTCCCGGTCTGCTTTGTTGATCCCTTTACGGTTGGTGCAGGTACCTTCACGTTTTTCGGGGGTGCGGATTCCTCGGCGTGTCTTCTTTTTCGTTCTTCCTCCAGTTGCTTTGATAGATTTTATTTAAATTTGGTATCATTTTTATTAGTTTTTCGTATGATGGCTTCTCAGTTTCTGCTTTTTTTGATGAGGATGTCGATGGTTGTGATGCCGTCTGGGTCTTTGTTGTCTTTGCCAATGTTGTGGCTGATTTTGTGATACTCCTTTTATTTAGATTTGGCTTATGATTTAGCCGTTTGGTGTTGGCGTTTATTTTTAGTGCTTTGTTGACATGTGACAATAGTGGTCCGCTTTCGTTTGGCAATGTGTTCGTTTTCTTTATAAATTTTATTATGTCATTTATTTGGCTGGTGTTATCAGCTTGCGAGACATTGGTGGGGGGAAGATTTTCCTCGAGGAGCGCTCACAAATCCTGCGGGTAGCTTTCGAAACCGCTAGAGGTCGGTCCATACGTAATACGGTTGATTGACCGATTTCCCTCGGAGAAGTGATGTCGCAAAATTTGCAACTTCACAACTCCTTCCCCTCCTTAAAAATGGACCGAACTGACCCGTAATTGTCGACCATGTGATCTGTAGCTCGCAGAATTAGAGCATCCCCTTCGGAAGTCGACATTTACAAGAGGAGCCTCCACCAATGGACAAACACCTACTCAATCATCACCTTATCCTCAACTTATCCTTAAAGATTATTGGCCCCTTCGGTAAGAGACGAGACTGATGACCCTACGATATTCCCCGAACCATGTTAGCTTTGGGCAAGACGAACGACAAAAAAAAGAGGAATATGTTTTCCCTATCGAGACGGGACTCTAGACTGTGATAAGACTCGAGACCTGCGATAATTCGAGGGACCGTGCAGGAGAAGGACGGGAACGATACTCTTGTTTGACGAAGGCGCGAGCGACCGCGGTGCCCGCGCCGATATACTTCCCTTCCTCCGGCCGGGATGGTCCTCTCCGTCGTTACTTCTTTCGAGGTTGGCGGGCGTTCTCCTTTCTCATATTTTAGCCATACGTGGCACATGTCCTTACGGACACGTCCGGGCAGCCGCACTAGTGACCTCGTCGGCTCCCTGCATTTGTTGCGTGCCTGGCCCTCTTTCTCGCAATTCCAGCACGCTTCTGGATCGGTGGCTTTGCGGGTTGCCTTCCCTTCCATTCTCAAACTGCTTCTAGTTTGGAGTGTGGTGCCTCGGCTGGTGGGCATTGCGTTGGACACGTCCTGGAGGTTCCTCTTGGCTGGTTCCTTTGTTTTTTCCTTTTCCATCGGCTCCGTCTTTGGAGGATGGTTGAAGTAAGTACGGAGGGCTGCACATGTTGCAGAACTCGGCCGAAGTTCCGGTCGATAGCCCGACACTTAGCCGAGAGGTTCTTGTAGCAGTACCGGTCCAACGCTTGGCGGTTCCCGGAACTGCCTGCGTAGTGCCTCTATGTTGTCGGCTAACAGGCCCAGGTCATGCTCGATGATCTGGTAGCGCTCTCTTACGTGGGGGTCGGCCTCCAGTTTCTGCACCTGAAATGGGTGAAATTGCAGTGGCGGGCTGTTCTGTCTCCCTTTCGTCCGGCGGAGTGTATGCTTTCAGGTCCGAGTCGTGAGCTTTTCCGGCCTCTTTCCCTTCCCGGGTGGTTAGACGGTATACCACTGAAGAAAGCTTTTCCGTGACGCGAAAGTGTCCGGCGAATTTCGGACATAGTTTTGCCGCTATGTTTTGTGCGGTGACAATACCCGATTTCGTCGTAAAACCAAGTCCCCTACCTCGAAACGCGTGTCCCTATGGCAACAAGTTGTAATATTTTGATTGCGTTTGGTACGCCCTATCCAGATTTTCCGCTACCCAATGTCATAGCGTCGCAAGGTGCGAAATACGCTGCTTCCACTCCACTGGGGGTGTGACCTCGAGATCTACCGGCGGGTCTTGTGTCGCTCGGTTCCTTTCCAATTTTTATTATAATTATTATAATAATTTCCCAATGTGTTTATTATAATTATATTATCCTTAATCCAGTGGATCGGTTTTACTCTGCCTAACCCTAAACAATATCCCTCTCGCTCGCTCTTATAAAAACAAAAATAACCTAAAAAATCCCGGTTTGCTACCGTTTCGCTTAAAACTATCGCCTTATCCTTCAGATGTGTCCGATTCTTCTTGTGCGCAATCATACAGTGTTCAAAAGATATGTGCGCACACAACTCACGATGATAAACAACAACTTGAATTCTTTCCTAAACATGTATTTGACACTTCAGATCAAACATAACCCGAAATTAATCACAACTTGGCCGCAATTCCATCTGTGTCCAATATTACTGTGCGCAATTCTATTTGTGTGCGATTCGCATGTGTGCAATTTTATCTGTGCGCAATAAATATGTGCCGGAGGGGAGGGTTTGTTCCACCTTTGTTAATTGGCAGGTGGGGCAGCGTCGAACATATTCCACGACGGTACGAAACATTCTCGGCCAGAAATACTTGATCGCGATACGGTGGTAGGTCTTTTCCACCCCTAGGTGTCCCGCTTGTCGTGCGATTCTTTCAATATTTCAGTTCTCCCATCTGTTAGAATTACTAACTTCCACTCGTTTAGATCACCTCCGAGAATTTCCGCGGACAATAGGTCGGTACGACGGTGATACAGCTGCCCCTCGCGAATAGACCAGTCGGGATACTTTTCCGGGCTGAATTCTACCGCTCGAAATCTTTCCTCATACCAATCTAGTCGCGTCGCTCTATTGGCAGCTCTTCCCCTTCCGGTTCGGTTCCTTCGAACACTCGCGAATGGGCGTCTGGCACATGGTTTAATGCGCCTTGCTGATACTTTATTTCGAAATCATATTCTAGCAATTGTAAGGCCCATAGAAATCTAAAAGGTGCTATCACAGATTTAATTTAGTAATAAGATATTACCGTAAGTATTATGCTCAATTTTTTTCAAATTCCTGAAAGTGGTGCGTCACAGTTGTTACGGATGACGAACAGGTGTTCAATATCATCTCTGGCAGGAACCGTCCTAGATAAACGAACAGGGTCACCCTAGATAAATCTTCATAGCTGTTTAGTTTAGTTTAGGGCCCAAACATACGCACGACCAACTGGTAGTTGACAAAATACGAATGTTCACTCAAAGGGTACTGACAAGTACCACCCGTCATTGCAGGGGTATATAAGCCCTTGCATTTCTACTCTCGGGGGCTAGTACTATCGTAATCACGAATCGTGTCGCGTCATGCTGCATCTCGGAAGTCAACTACCAGTGAGATCGGGCTAAAGTTCCCCTTCGAATCAAAAGTTAACCGTATAGATTCCGCGAGTTCGGTGTAAAATCTATTAGGCAGTAATAAGGTTGCTCCGAGTCCCCCGCATTGCCAGTGCGTCAACACCGTGCATCTTAGTTTAGGTAATATCTTCTTTCAACTCTTTCTATTCTAAATTCAATCCATTCACGACAATTACACAATTGTAATACGAATTCTTACAATCAGAATATATTTGTGTTCTTTGATAATTTCGTGTAAACTCATTAAATCCGTAGTTACTGTACCACAATCCTAATCAAGTAATTGAACGCCCACACGATACAATCTTACTGCTCGGGTTATATCAATTTAGATTATACCCGTTACGAGGCCTACTAACAATCCTAGCGACTTCCTGATTAACGCATCAGGTTCGTTCGCGACTTCTCAACCGTTCAAACAAAGATCTGTTCCAACCTAGCGGCTCCCTGATTACGCATCAGGTTCGTCCGGATCCTAGCAGCTCCCTGATTACGTGATTACGCTTCAGGTTCGTCTGTACTCTCACCCAATAACCTAGCGGCTCCTTGATTACGCATCAGGTTCGTCCGTATCCTAACAGCTCCCTGATCAACGCATCAGGTTCGTCTGTGCTCTGTTCTAACCTCCTAGTGACTCCCCAATTACGCATTGGGTTCGTCCGCGTACCTTAATTAACAAATTGATACCGTATTCCTAGATACCATATCCCTTCGTCGGCCAGTTGTGCTGCTCGCGGCCCTGGCTCGTAACAGAACTGGTGACAGCGGTGGGATTTGTTCAATTATTTTAGGATCACTTTAATTTCGGGTTTACTACGTTAAATTACTCGTAGCTGAGTATTGACGATATACTAGTTTTCCTAGTTACGTCTCGATATTATTAGCTATATACTAGTTTTCGCTAGTCACGCTTCTATATTAATGATATACTAGTTTTCTCTAGTTACACTTCTTAAAAAATGCAGAATATGACTGCAAATACCTCTTCTGTTGACATAATGAACTTGACGGTTTCGCTTGCAAATTCTATGTCGCTGTTGACGCAAAAGACATGCTTACAGAATATTACTTCGACTATTCCGACTTTTGACGGGGAAGACCCATCCTTAATTCGTTTCGCGCAAGCTTTAGAGGACGAGTTAACTTTGATTCCGGGGGGTACGGAAGCCGAGTATCTGGCAATTGTTCTTACTAAGCTCGTCGGACCAGCACGTAGATGCATATTAGAACACAAGTTTACTACCATAAAAGCGTTAGTTCAACATTTAAAGAAACGGTTCGCTCCAGGGAAGAGCTTATCATATTATCAAGTGGAAATTGCGAAGCTACATATTCACGAAGGAGAGAGCCTTCGACAATACATCGATAGGACAAGCCATTTGGTATACCGTACGCGCGGAGCCATAAGGGAAAAATACGAGACCGGTGCTGAAGAATTCATCAAGTTGATGGAAAAAGACGTCATTGAAAACTTCATCGACGGCTTACCGGATCGGATTTCCCTGAAGGTGTCGGCTATCGTTCAGGATATAGAAAATCTGGAAGATGCTTACGACGCCGTGCTACAGATTGATAAAAGATTAAGGAACCGACGACAACTGCCACGGAATGAATCACCATCGCGGTGGTCCCGCCGAGATTCATACGACCAGGACTCTCGTTATCGTGATCGCGAGGTGTCATATCCACTATCTCCAAGCAGATATGACCGACACAGGGATCGACGCACGAGACCATCTGGTTTTGAAGAGGAAAAGGAAGGGCGCGCTTCTGCCTGGACCCTGCGTCACAGGAGCCCCTCCAATTCCCCCTCCCCCTCAGATTCGTCAATTGTGAAAGACGGAGAGAAACGGTACACAATTTTGAAAAATTCAGATAAGCATCGCATGTCAAAATCGTATTGTTGGCATTGTGGAACATCCGGGCATGATGGAAAATTCTGTAAGAATCGACCACGTAGTCCGCATTTTCGACAAGATTCGCGAGATTCGTCTGTGGAATCGAACAAATCTTTAAACTTCGATCGCGCTCAGCGTACAGGCGACACGATGAGCGAAAACAAAAAAGTTCGCCAAAGAACTGTCCGCTTCGAGGAAAAACCCTCATCAAGGAAGCTCCAGCACCACGAATCAAAATCAAAATCCCAGAACTGGAATCAGGCACGGGAGAATTTCTAATTGATGGTGGAGCATCCGTAAATTTAGTAGTTCTTGACGTTTTAGGAGAAGGAGCAGAGATCGTTTCACGCGAAGAAATTGAAATAACTGGTCTTACTACAACTCCAATTCGCACTCTAGGAACTACGATACTTCACATACATGAAGCTCCTGCGTTTTTCTATGTAGTGAAGCGCCTTGCAATAGAAGCAGATGGACTTATAGGAAGCCCATTTTTAAAACAGGAAGGAGCAGAAATTTCTTATTACCATGGGACAGTGGTATTAAAAAATAAGCCCATCAGGCCTATTCGATTTTCAAATTACCAGCAGGACTCAGATGTACCGACCAAACATCGCATCGATGCCCGATCATCTCAACAGATTGCTATAAGAATAGCTAATCCAAAGATTAAAGAAGGCTATTTACCACGCATAAAAACACATGAGCATCTCTACATAGGAGAAGCCGCCGTCCTGAATGACAGAGGAAAATGTCATGTTATGGCAACCAACACCAACGAGGAAGCCATGAACGTAGAAATAGAGCCACAAATCGTGGAACCTTATGACATTTTAAACACATCAGATGAAGATATTTATTCACAGGTACGACACCACTGCAATTTCAAAACTAGAGAAGATAGGATACAGGGAATCTCCGAAACGCTAAATTTGAGCCACCTGAACGAAGAAGAACGCCGCAGCATCGCCGCATTGATAAAGGAATTTCCCGATCGATTTTATCTTCCTGGAGATAAATTAGGGAAGGCCTCAGATTTCAAGCACTCCTTACATACAACTGATGAGATTCCGATTAACACGAGACAGTATCGCTACCCTCCTGTTCACCAAGAGGAAATCAAAAAGCAAATTAACGGCTTATTATCCGAAGGTATTATAACACCGTCGAAATCTCCGTACAATTCACCCTTGTGGATTGTACCCAAAAAACCAGATGCGCAAGGAAATAAACGTTGGCGTATGGTAATAGATTTTCGTGCACTTAACTTCGAGAAAACCATTTCCGATAAATATCCATTACCTCAAATCACGGAAATATTGGATCATCTCGGTGGAGCTAAATACTTCTCCGTTTTTGATCTCGCCAGCGGGTTTCACCAGATAGAAATGGACCCGAAAGACAGGCAGAAAACAGCTTTTACAACCCGTAACGGGCATTATCAATTTTCACGAATGCCGTTTGGTTTAAAAAATGCACCACCCACTTTTCAACGCCTCATGGATCAGGTATTAACTGGACTTCAGGGAACGGATGTATTCGTTTACTTGGATGATATCGTAGTTTACGCTTCATCATTGCACGAACATAATGTTAAAGTCAAGAAATTGTTAAACCATCTGCGAGAACACGGCTTAACCCTCCAGACCAATAAATGCGAATTCTTACGGAAAGAAGTTGCATACCTTGAACACATTATTTCAAGGCAAGGAGTAAAACCTGATCCCCGAAAATTGAAAGCTGTTAAAGATTTCCCGACGCCTACCTCACAGAAGAATATTCAACAATGTTTGGGCTTAGTAGGATATTACCGGAGGTTCATACCAGATTTCACCACAAAAGCAAAATCTTTAATGGACCTTCTAGAAAAGGGCAAAAAATTTAAATGGACTGAAGATCAAGGAAACAGTTTCAAACAGCTACGTGAAGAACTCTGTAAAGAACCTATTTTGCAATATCCGGATTTTAGCAAGCCATTTGTCATTACAACAGATGCTTCCGAATATGCCGTCAGAGCCGTGCTCAGTCAAGGCGAGATAGGCAACGATCTGCCAATTGCCTACGCATCGCGCAGCCTCAATAAAGCAGAAAGAAATTATTCAGCCACGGAAAAAGAATGTTTAGCAATGGTATACGCCGTTATATACTTCCGACCGTATGTGTATGGAACAAAATTTACACTGGTTACAGACCATCGACCATTAGTCTGGCTGCATTCTGTAAAAGATCCGACATCAAGGCTCATGAAATGGAAACTCCGACTCTTAGAATATGATTACCAGGTTGTCCATAAATCTGGAAAAACAAATAAGAATGCGGATGCATTATCACGCAATCCTACTTCCACCTGTTTACCACTCATCCCGAGGGAACTCGAAGACCCCGATTTTAAAATACACATACCGAAAAAAGATGTCGATGTTGGTTCAATAGGACAACGCATCAGACAACTGCATCGGGACCGAGAAAGACGGCCGAAATATAAACAAACAAGCAGCAGCTCAGATGAGGCAGAAGAACCCGCTCTTGGGAAAGTTCAACACTCACCAATCATAAACAGAATCCTTCCAAGTTTATCTAAAGAGGTAGTGATGCCAGATGAGGACCAGGCCAACACACACAATTTTTTGCCTGCGGCAAACTCCAGAAATCTTTTCCACGGATAAGAATACTAGCTTACCCGGTGATTTAATTTCATTCGAGGAACCGTTTGAAAACACTGTTATTTAGAACACGAACAATTTACAAAGGGATCCACCCAACATACCGCAAGAACCACCTGGTGTAACAAATAGAATTTTACAACCTACCGTAATTCAGTTGCCAATCAACACCATGGGCATGGGTAAAGAGAATGCACGGCAAACAGACCCTTGGCCATTCGTCGACGAAGCTACTGATAGCTCTTCTACCGAAACTGACCTGGAAGCGCCGCCGGAACCGAAGCAAAACATCAACATTTCTTCAAACACTCTCACCGCAAAGGAAGATCATTATGCACATTTTATATCAGCTGATTGCAATCTAGTAAACCCCGTAGGGAAACTACTGTTAGACACAGGATTAATAAATAAGCGGGAACTTTTGGCTGCACGACCAAAAAAGGGACAGATCGTAATTTCAAACAATGGATCATTTAAAACTTTTAGCATGGTAATTTCCAACAACTTTCACGATAAGCCAAAAAGAATGGACATAATTAAGGGATTGAAAACTCTTCGATCTGCTTTAGAGCAGAATGGGGGCAAATCCTTCCGAATATCCGCCACCGGAGATCATAATCGGTCATCACTCAACGAACTTTTCGAAACATTGAGGGAGGTCTTCACAGACTCATCATCTTATCAAATTACAATATGTAACTGTGTCATTACGACACCTACCGTAGAGGACAGGCAGGGAATCATCCAGGAAGCACATGATAGCTTAATAGGAGGACATAAGGGAGTTACAAAAACTTACCGTATTCGATCGAGATTTCATTGGCCGCAGATGCGTAACGAAATTCAAGAGTACATCCGAAAATGCAAAAGTTGTCAGGAGCAGAAATTAGTCAGAACAAAAACTCATCAGCCTATGCTGATCACCGATACACCGTTAGACGCATTTGACAAAATTTCTTTAGATACCGTTGGTCCATTACCAATTATATCTGGAGGAAATCGATACATTCCCCACTATCGCAGATGCCTTTGCACGGCATTTTATCGCAATCTACGGAACGCCACACGCAATACTCACGGATAAGGGAACCAGCTTTATTGGAACCCTTATGACAAATCTGTCCGAAATATTTAAAATCAAGCAAATCACTACCTCCGGATACCGACCGCAAACTAACGGATCACTAGAACGGAGTCATATTGTTCTTACGGAATACCTCAAACATTATATGGAGAATTATGAGGATTGGGATTTATTGATTCCTTTTGCAATGTTCTCCTACAATACGTCAGTTCATGAAGCTACTCAATTTACACCATATGAATTGATTTTTGGCAAACAAGCTCGAGAGCCAACCTCATTTCCTACTGGTACAAACTTGAAAACATGTGGAGATTATCTGGCAGAATTAATAACAAATATTGTCAAGATCCGCGACTTAGCAGCAGATAATTTGAATAAAGCAAAAATTCGTTCCAAAGGTTACTACGATGGCCGAACAAAACCTGCCACATTTAATGTGGGCGACTTTGTTTACGTACTTCTGGAACCTCGTACTAGTAAATTCGACCCCCATTATATAGGACCGTATAGAGTAATAGACGTGACGGATTTGAATAACGTAATAGTGCAGACACACAATAAAACAATTACTAAACATCAAGATAAACTAAAACATGCTTATTTTGCATCAATAACCGAAGATGAACAAGATCCTTTTTTATCTACTCTTGCTGCTGCCGCTGACGAGCCAGGCTCAGAGGAGGAATGACTCAGCAATAGAACAAGTACAGGAAGAAACTGGATCAACGCATCAGGTTCGTCTGTGCTCTGTTCTAACCTCCTAATGACTCCCCAATTACGCATTGGGTTCGTTCACGAAGTTTCACCATTCCTAGCAGCTCCCTGATTACGCATCACGTTCGTCTGCGCACCTCCAATCCTAGAGGCTCCCTGATTACGCATCAGGTTCGTCCTCGTCGTCTAAAATCCTAGCGGCTCCCCAATTACGCATTGGGTTCGTCCGCGTACCTTAACTAACAAATTGATACCATATTCCTAGGGTAATAACCCTTCGTCGGCCACTTGTGCTGCTCGCGAAACTGGCTCGTAACACAGTTAAAAAAAATAAAAATCACTTTTTTCGGCGTTTTTCCTAAGTTATACTTATCTTTTATGAATCTTAAAAATATATTATGTAATATTAAACGTTCCTATGTTCAGAGAAACATCTTCCAGACTTTAAAACTTGCGTAGTACAAAAAACGAAAATAATACTATGTGCATATATTCGAATATTTCGACAGTAATTCCAACGGCGCCGGTTGGTGCAGCGGCTACGGTCTCCGATTGCGGAATCGCTGAAGATTTTTTAGACCAGGTAACATCCCGGTCAGGTCAATTTTTTTTTCAAGTTAATCAGATGTTTTTTCGCTTCCTAACGATATGATTGTTGTTAAACCATTGTAAAAACATTTTTTAACTATGTTTAGACTATTTTAAAATAATTTTTCGGAAAAATATTTTTGGAGTTCTCATGGCCGCTAGTCATTTACGGACTTTTTTTTTCTTTTGTTAAGGGAGAGGAGGAATAAGGATAGCTGACCGCTGTTTATAAAAGATATAATAAAAAGCAGCGCAGTTACTATACCCATCATCAGGACTTTTTCCAGACAACAATAATTACAGTTATTCGAAGCATAAACCTCGTTCTCATAATATTCTTTATAACATGTATGACACTTTCCTTTTCACTTGACAGAAACAGATACAACAATATCTCTAGGCCCTAATAAAACACTGGATTTATTACTGAATAAGACACTCGGTAAAGATAAAAAGACTTAAGAGTCAAGTCGATGCACAATTCCAGGTAAAAAAAATGTTAAGTAGAGCTGTAATACAGTCCGTAAATGACTAGCCGTCCGTACTCCCATTTCCACGCCCTGCCTTTCCGCAACAAGATGTTCAACGGCTCCGCGACAGTGGCGAAGTCCGGAATAAATCTTCGATATCAATAAGCCATTCCGAGAAATCGCCGTAACTGTTTTAAATTTTTCGGAGCGGGGGAAGGCAGGACGGGTGCGACTTTATCTGCATCGACCTTTAAGCTCTCGCGACTGACCACAAATCCCAGGTAACGTATTCTTCCCTGCAGAACTCGCATTTCTTGGGGTTAATAATTAGTCCGGCCGATTTGATTTTATGTAGGAAAGGTCGGAGCCACTCGAGATGGTTTTCGAAAGTAGTAGTCGCGATAATTATATCTTCTAGATTCGCCAAAGTGTGAAGTTCCATTTCCGGTCCTACCATACGATCTAGCAATCTTTGAAACGTTGTCGGAGCTCCCGTGAATCCGTAAGGTATCCGCTTAAATTGAAACAGCCCTTTCCCCGGAATGGTGAACGCGGTAATCTCTTTACTACTTTCTTCGAGCGGTATTGGGAAGTAGGCCTGGCTGAGATCGAGGGTGGAAATGTAACGTGCTGCACGCAATTTGTCTAGAATGCTCGTCATTATAGGCAGCGGGTACGCGTCCTTTTTAGAAACTGCATTGACTTTGCGAAAATCTAAACAAAACTGATGTTTGCCGTTGGCCTTTTTCACCATCACTATGGGACTTGACCACTCACTTTCGAATGGTTCTATAATCCCGTTGGCCAGTAACAAATCTACCTTCTTGTAAATCGCTTACCATCGGTGAAATGAGATAGTGCCTTTATTTAATAGACCTACTGTCACCGACGTCAATTATGTGGGTGGTCAATGTTTTTACCCCGGTATTTTCGCAAAGTCGCCGAGTTCTTTTCCCAAAAATTCCCGTAACCGCTCCTTTTCCCCGCTCGATAACATTTGCAGGCCGCAGCAGAGTGGTTCATTCGATAGGGACTTGAAAGGAAATTCGATTTTTGGTGGCGACGCGAAATGCCATTTTGACCGATGGTATTGGACAACGATACCGAACTGCGCGATAACGTCAATTCCCAGCAACAATGGGTTTACGAGACTATGGAGAACGCGCATGAGAATCTCACGAGTTTCATCTTTTATTCGTAAGCGTAGTCTAGCTTGTTCCGATGCGCGATCTATGGCGCCCGTGACTAGAAGGAAGTAGCACGGTCTTTCCGCGAGCGAGATTTCCGCGCTTCTTCCACTGCTCGAATTACGTCCCTGCTGGCGAACGATATTGATGAGCCGGGATCAATTAAAGCGCGTGCCCTGTACGTGCCGATTTGCGTATCAATTATTAGAAGCGACGGTCGAGAATTTAATTTAGTTTCCGAATCTATTTCCGAGATACGGGCCGAGATTATGGGTTTGGAGATCGTTCCGCCCCTTCCGAGCGGCTCCTCGTGAAGTTTGATACACATATATACTATGGATACGAGATTCCCATAAGCCAGCTCTACAGCAGTTGAAGGCGAGCTGAAAAGGACTTTAGAGGCCACCGCCCCCATAGCTCGGTCGATCTATTAAATAGCGCGAAGCTTGAAAAATATGGTTTATAAGAGCACCGTCGAGATACCTTGTCTGTGATAAGAGACTAAAAGGATAGTGTAATATCTGTGGTTGTAAGGAGGAACGTTGCATGTTACATACTTTCACTGTAGGATAGCGATCTGATTTGGTCAATCGAAATGCAATTTATGAATTGCTGGAATGAGTGGACTGTATGATTGAAAAGGAATGAGTGTGAAAGATGGTGTGAATGTAACGGTAATTTTTAATAGGAAGGAATATGAAAGAAAAGGTGATAAAACCGGATTTACAATAAATAAGCTGTATTTGCACATTAATTAATACAAAAGTCAAAAACTGTAGCGTGAAATGTGTAATGGAAAAGTATGTGAAATAAACGAGAACGTTGAGAACTTTAAATGAACAGCTGATTGTCTCTTGAAATCTAATCGAAGATAGACAGGTCGGTGTTTCTCTCTCTCTTTTATATGTCTCGATCCTTCTGGAATATTCGCTTAGCTTCACGCTTCCGGTGGAGCATTCACGAGCATTCGCGAGCATTCCAGAAGGATCTAGATTGGGCCTTGACCAATTGATGGTCGATACTCAGCCCACGCAATTTCCGCGGCGCCGCTGGTTGGTCGATCACTCGGCGTGATCGGCGCGACACGAGTTGACACGAGGTGACACGAGACGAACATGGCCGCCAGGCGCGCCATTCTCGAACATTCACTTTCGAGATATTGCCGTTTAAAGTTTTAATCACTAATTTCTTGACATAGGACATTGGATAAATTGCATTATTTTTTTGAGCCTTTTGGATATGTTTTCATGATCCTTAGTACCCGTAGTAAATACACAAATCCTATACTCTAAAGCTCAATTAATGCAAAAATCCAAATTCTTTGAAATTGTGAGACATGCGGCGTTTTTCCTTACAACTACAGATATAATGTATTATTATATTATGTTCATATTGTAGTACAATCATATAATACGAATTGCTTGTATGATGGTTGAAATTCAGAAAAGTTAATCAGAGCAAATGAAATTCATGAAAATAGTGAAATAAATATATAAATGTAATATTGAACAAACTAAAGTAATGATTAATGAAGTTCGCAAAAAGAGAATTTGAAATATTTGTAAAGTTTTGTCGCTTGATTTATTGTTTGGGATAAAGAAAATGTAGGAGAAGCATTAAATGAAATTCATAATAATACTGAAATTAATTTATTAATTTTACAATAATATATACTGTAACGGGTCCGGTTCGTCGGTGTGCTGATTCTCTATCGGCGGTGCTCCTCGGTGCTGAATGTGCTCGTCGGACCAGGGTTCGAAAACGAGGAGTTTATTCGGTGCAGGAACGGAGTGATCCGGTGTGAGGGTGAATAACGACTCATGTATTTGTTGTCCGGATTATGCTCGCTGCCTTTGCAAGCGGTTAACGCGGATGCGGTGCTCGGGGTTTGCGACGCTTCGCGGATACGGTGTTCGCCGACGCGGCGCTCGAGGATACGGTGCTCGCCGACGCGGCGCTCGAGGATATGGTGCTCGCCGACGCGGCGCTCGAGGATACGGTGCTCGCCGACGCGGCACTCGAGGATACGGTGCTCGCCGACGCGACGTGCGGAGCTCTGGTGGACGACGCGTGTCCTTGATGGTGCAGGATCGGGTTCGGGAGAGAGTTCGATCGTGGCGTTCGCCGTGATCGCCCTACCTAGGCCGGGTGCACTTGGAGTACTTGATGCAGGCGACTCGCCGTACGTCAATTCTCCCCCGAGTGGTTTCTTCGGAGAATTGGAGGCGGTTTAACACCGGATCTCCTTCTGCCGATTCCGTCAATGACTCGTCGTTACGAAGGTGTCGGTGACTCAGCCGGACACGTAAACCTTTCTCTAGGTGGTTTTTCGGAGAGTTTCGAGGAGCGACTCGCCACCTCTAGCTCAGCCGGATTTCGCAGACGACTCGTCTTTACGAAATGTGCCAGGGACTCACTGGCGTATTGCCTCGGTGGAACACGGTTCTCACCGTGGGGAAATCAGGATGCCGACAACGAGAGGTTCACACGGCAAACGATCTCGTGGCCGACGGCAGGAATGTCTTAGAGACGGATTTAGCGGATTCGATACTCACAGAGCTGGATTCCGGTAGGCCGGTGTTCGTCTGGATATCTCCAGGCAGACTCAGGTAGTCTTACTGTGTTCTCGGCGGCTTTTATAGGAGTAATTTGGTGACGAGGGTTGGTGGTGCGGAAGGGTGTTTTGGTGGTGACGTATAACTTTTTGTATTACATTTTGAAAATTTCCGTTTTCGGTTTCTGTTTGTACCGCGGTACGGGCGGTTGTATTGTGTTCACGCTGTTCGGGAGTTCTCGTGTGTGCTCGGGGGGTTTGGCGAAAACCGTTCGTTACAGGCCTCGATTAGGTCTGTTACAATACAAATAAATCTGACTCTTAGAAACGATGATCTTGGAAATCCACGCTAGTCCAAGTCAGTCGCATTTATCAAAAATTCATTTACTCGCATCAATGATGAGAGATTGTAGGAAATAAATCTATGGAATAAAGGATCTTAATTTTTGTTAAGTCGTTAATATTTCTATATAAACCATGCTTCATATAAAAAAGAATATGTCATAGCACACGAAGAAGGTAATTCTGAAGCACCCAGAAGCAGGAAAATAAATATGCATACAAATATGCTTGCTTTTGTATTTTACAGTGTAAAAGCTATTTAACATCCTAAAATAATACAATATAAACAAAGACGTATTATATACATAAGGAAATCGTCGCAAGGTCGTTGTTCTATACATATAGCCTTAAAAGAATATATACATGTTATATCTACTCTAGCTTTTCTAGTGAGCCCAAACTATTGACCGAGTTAGGAAGTGTCGCATGTTCGTCCCGGTAATTGAAAGTGCATACTTTTTCGTTTCTGCATACTAGCGCAATTCTATGTAACTCGAAATTATGATTTTAATCAGTTTATTTGTATGACTTATAAATTCTCCGGCGCTCAACATTTCAATGTTGTGATTTTCCAGCTCAGGAAAAAGATTATAATTTTCAACGACCTGCTGAAAAACACAAGTGGCTAGAATAGTTGGAAAGTTTAATTAAAGGTGGTTTTCAGAAATACAGAATTTGTATTGCATGCCCGACGGAAAAGGGACTCTGTGGTCATACAAATGTGCACAACACTTCTCGACGGAATTAATAGGTAACCGCGCGTAATAGCTGCAATATAAGCAGTAGGATTTTTTTTATGAATTGAAATGTTATTCTTTTCCATTTCTTCGCAAGTCACCAGGCATTCAATGCATGTAATTTTTTTCTTTCTTTGAATTGATAATATTACTCAGCCAGAAATGTATCCAATAGCCTGCTGGAAAAATTCATTAATATGTGGCGATTGCACCCACGAAAAATTAAAAAATTCACTGATTTCGGTAAAGTTTGAATTATCTGTTGAGTTATTGTAGCGGAACGAGCCGACGGCCTCGTGTTCCGTGAGAATAGGAACCGGAGCAAACGCACAGCGCTGTGCGAGAAGGTGAAAGAAATAGTACAACCGAAAGAAACTGAATTGAATGATATGAACATGGACTGTATTTGTTGCAAAGTGGTGAATAAATGACGGTTTGAAAAATATGTGATAATCCGTGCTTTTACAATAGCGAGAAGAAGCGACGGATGACTAGTTTAGTTCGCAGTTACAAGAAGTCTGGTCCGTTTTCGGGGACTCGGCGATTCCTCAGAGCGGTGTCGTTTGAGGATTGGTTCCCGAGAATCACGAGATGATGAAAGATCGACGATTGGTGGATCATCCTCGCGTGATCCTATTGAAATCCGAAGTCGGAGTGCGAGCCGAGGACCGGCTTCGCGTGAATTCGCGATCGAGCGGTGACGTCACGACGGGACGAAGAACGGCGTGCCGCACTCGCCGGCGAGCGCACGATTCGATCGCGAACAGTTATTAAGTTCGTATTTTTCTGCCACTATTGCTGTATGGACCGCATCGTAAATGTTCAGATCATATCGATCAAGTCTGACACGTTTTTTCTTGCTTTCACCTGATGATGTGCAGTATCCGAATGTTGTCTATGGCCCGTGCGTTTCCTGTATCGATAGAAATATCGTGACATATTAATAGTCGCTTGTATGCAGAAACGAATTGAAAAGGTATTTCATTTGAGATTCAGGTGGTTTAATATGTGCATCGAAAATGTTAAAAATAGATAAGACGGCGGTGAAAAACCCTATGAAGCCCGCTTTTCGTCTGGATCAAAATATAATTAATTTAAATAGCTAAATATGTAATCTCTCTAATTAATTTTGAGCGCCAAACATCTTCATTATTTCCTCTTAGAGGGCTTTTCAAATTTCTGAGGATTTCTGACATTGAGAAAATCAAATATAGTACGTGGGTGGATCAAATACAAACGAGACTTTATTTTTAAAATAATTTTATTCGGAGTAATCAAAAAGCCAGGCACATATCATTTCTCTACATAATCTCCCGCTTTGGAAATGCATTTTTCCCAGCGGATTGGCAGGTTTTTGATCCCAGCATCGTAAAACGAAGAGTGCTGTGTCAGGAGCCAATTGCGCACAAAGGCCTCCACCGCCGCATCGTCTTTGAATTTTTATCCTTCTAATGCTTCTTTAAGCGGTCCAAAGAGATCGAAATCGCAGGGCGATAGGTCAGGGCTGTAGGGAAGAGTCAAGAGTCTGATCTCCGAAGTTAAATAGCGTGGAACGTGAACGGCGCTCGGATGGGTGACCGCCCGGTAAAAGCCGGGAAGTGGCCCCCGGTTGCTTTTCACGTTGTTGGCAAAATAGGTGGTTCGGAACCTACCTTTATAAACAGTAGGTCCCGTCGCTTAATAACCTAGCAGTTGAAGAAGCGACGTAAATGAACAAAGAAAAAAAAGAGGTGAAAAGAAACTTTCATTTTTACCTTTTGTCATCATAGACACACTTTCTTACCTGTAGAATTAGTTTCCATCAAAGCATTCCTCCGCGGTTCACAATTTTATTTGTTACAAATTGTAGCTACATCTTGAGCTTTATCTGAAAAAGATATAACTGTGGACATATCAATCATAGTATTTACATTTAAAGCAGAAAGAAAAACTTGTAAAAGAAAAAACATTCAAATACATTAACTATCAAAATTTCTGTATGTATACTTTTATAACGCATACTTAGTTTTAATAACTTTTATGAATGATGAAACACTTTTTTATCTGTACAATTTGTTTCAACGAAAACGTCCTGCTGTTTTTGAAACCTTGCCTCTTTTTTTAAAATTGTAGGCACACTTCCTAGTTTCAAACGTTTCTGGTTACAGAAGTATACTACAAAACAGTCTTCTGTGAAATGATCTAAACACAATAGAGTAGTGTTTCGGACACTTAGTCCCTCCAAACCGATTAGTTTCAACCACTCTTTGCATAATGGTTCTCGTCTCGTGGAAATCTACGTATAATCGTATGAAAATTAGAACAAAAATATATTAATACTATTGAAAATTGATAAGAGTTAAGTTATCTTTACGTACCTGTGTAATAACACATTTTTCTTATTGGTGCTCAAAATCCCACAAAATACGCATTTGCCTATTTTGAAAATATATTTGCATAAAACTTCTACAAACTACAATACTACAAACACTTTTTATATACTGAGCAATACTGAGCGTTACCAAGCATTACATACACTCGCGTTGATTCGCGTCGGCATCAGTGGCGTTGGTGGCGTGGCAAAGTGAGGCAAGACAAAGCGTGGAACTCCGCGGGTGATCGCGGAGCGAAGGGAAGTACATAGTACATATACCGACTTGTGGTGGCACATCATGCCAAAGCCATCTTCAAACTAGTTTCAAGCATCTCCAATCCATAGTATATATATGTCGGAGACCGATCAGAAAGATTCTCCATTGAATCCGTCGGAGTTTGACCGGAGACATTCTTTACAGATTCACTCATTTTTCCTACGAAAATCAAAGAACAAGGAAACAACGACCCCTGCCGACCACCCTGATTCGCGATCCCGTAATGCAACGGCGAGACACGTCAACGAGCCCACGAGCCTGGCAGAACCTTCTTACACAATCTCACATCTGGCCTTTTCCGTTTATGCCCACGACGATAGCTTTCCAAAAACTCAAACGCTCTGCACTGTAGCGTTATCCGAAACCGTTCTGCCGCTCGTGGTCACGTTCAATAAGGCTCCAGCCCATCCCTTCGGGGGGTCTCATTTCGCATCTCTCTTTGCATCAGCATGTAAAGGGATGCAGATAATGGGAAACGATTTATTGCCCTTTTGTTAGGAAATTCCTAAGACACGACCAAGCATCTGGCTTTCAGCTGTTCGACGGGAAACGCATAAACTAAATGCCTAAATTGTTATTTTAGAACTAAACTTAATCCTACGCAGACGTGTAATTCCAAAAGACAAAATAATTGTCTTGTACAATAGACAAGCGTTACGCGTCATTGCCAACGGGTTATGTCACTGCCGTCATGTCCCGACATATACAGCGGCCGAATAACATGTACTAGCGGGCACGAGGTGCTTCCTTATGAAAAAATAAGAACAAAATATGGAATAAAATTTTTTCATTTAAAGCTTAGTTTTCGAGGAAATCGAGTTTGAAAATCCTATTCGTACGTATGCTGTTACGGCTAAGTTACGGTTCGTCGAGCATCGTATAACGCGTGTATATCAGTGTCCCGTCCCCTGTGCACAGCGACGGCATTTGATCGTAGTTACGCCGGATTCTCCGCAACGGTAATAGTGGAGACGCGGTTCTTCTGGACAATTTCGCGATCAATGTTCGATCCGCTGACAATTCCAGTACGTGCTGTTGGTCGCCGGTTGTTTGTTCGTCGACGTGACAGCTCGGCTAGTCTCGGTAGCGGTGGGCGGGCCCGGTACGGACGAGAGGGGCCCGCGCGGTATCGTTCTTCCGCGCGCTCTTCCCACTTCATGCGGTTACCGCGTTCACGGATTCGTATTGCGGAGTCGGTACGATTTTTCGCGGTCTAGGCCTCTTGGCCGCTGAGTATATCGGCGCAGATCATACTCGAATTCTTTGTTCGCTAGATACGGCAATCTAAAATTCTCCGTCCCCGGCGACGTGCACCGTTCCGCATTCTGCAAATAGTCATTTAACTCAGATACCGTTGACACGAGTTCTAGCGGGATGGCTGCGCGTAATTCGGCTCTCGCGCCCCAATAGATCTGTTCTATCTTCTTCGATTCGGGCCAAAGTTTCTGCAAGTGGACCATGCTTCCTCGTTAGTGAATTTGGTGTGAAAGTTGTTTTCGTATTTGTTTTGGAGTTTTTGTATGAAAACTAAGTGGTTTATGTTTTGGTTATGTAAGTAGATTGGGGGTAGTATTATAATCTTGGAGGTGCTTGTGGAGATGGATTGATGATTAGGGTGGCTTCCCCGCCGAAATCATTTTTTTCCTGGTTTTCCCTTGTGTTGTGTTACACAGTACCTGAGGAATGGATCCTTTTTACCTTGGAAAAATTAGCGGGGAAAGAAGACCCTGTTGAGCTTGACTCTAGTCTGGCATTGTAAGGAGACATGATAGGTGTAGCATAAGTGGGAGATGGCAACATCGCCGGTGAAATACCACTACTTTCATCGTTTCTTTACTTACTCGGTTAGACGGAGCACGTGCACCGAGGTCTTCGGACCCGGTTGTCACGGTGTTCTAGAACCAAGTATGTAAGAGTGACGTGAGGCTTAACGGCTGATCGTCATCAATACTCCCGCGTGGGGAGTGTATTAGATATTAAGCTGATAAGAACAGATACAGGCGTTTATTTTCAAATCATAGTCCCCCGGGTTACATATCGTCCCGGGGGCCGTGCAGTACAGTCGCCTTTGTGGCGAGGGCTAAAATATATATGTGGGGTTGGTGGAGGGTTGTGTGGCGCGGGGGCACTATGCCCCCTGCGTGGCTTGTAATTTCTTTATTATAAATAAATAAATATAACGCGAACGCACACACACACACGTCAAGATATAAATAAATAGAGTAGCTGCGGCACGAGCTTTGTCAGGGTATTAATATTAAAATTAGTGGAACGGCCCGCGGCACGCTAGGCAGAGTTAAAACTTATTTGTAAGGGAAGATGACTAGAATGGTAAAACGCGTAAAAGAAAAGAGAAGAGTAAAAAGAGAACAAGAAGAGAAGGATAGGAGAAGAACCAAGAGTGATGATAGAAAGAAAAAGAAAGAAAGAAAGAAAACTGAGTATAAACATAAACATTGAAGACTTAACAGTAAGAAAATTAAAAAGAGAAAAAAAAGAAAAAGGGACAGAAGCGTGCCGCGGGCTCGTTGCCCTCGCTATTAATAATAGATTTAAGGTGGACTAGTACATAAAATAAAGTAAATAAAGTAAATATTATTTATACAGGGCCGGAGGGGCCCTGAGTCATAACAGGGGCTACGTGTTCGTAGTTGGCGCCTTCGTTGGCTTTTTCCCGGAGCGCGATGACCTCGTTGGCCAAGGGAGGGGAGACCGCAGGGGGGGCCACAGTCACCGCAGGCCAGGGCAGGGCGGGATCCAAGGCAGGGACGGCGATAGGAGCAGCGGCGTACTGCCGAACTCCCGATACATGCTCCACGTAGATGTCACGACCCCAGCGAATGGTCTCAGATACAATGAGTCGGCGCATCAAGCCGGCATACTTCTTGTCAATTCGCAAGAGCTTGAGCACCGCATCATTGGCCTGATCCCATGAGCCGAGAGCCCTGACGACGATCGCGTCGGTCACAACTCTGTAACCCTGCTCCTCGAGAACAGCACCGATAGGGAGGTATTTGGAAAATTTCCGCTCCCTAGCGGCCTCGAATGCCTCGATGCCATTCTCGAGGCCACGGTCACATCGATGATCACGACGGTTTTCGAGGGTTCATGCCGGACAACGATGTCCGGCCGAAGCGCCTCTAGATCGCCGGTGAGACCCCCGACCCTCTGATTCACCCTTAAGGTCCCCGGCAGTCGGCAGGCTCGCGATATTCGCGAGACAACGGCGTCGTGGCGCAGTTGCCACGCAGCCAAGTGAGGCCGGCAGTGACACATGACATGAGGCAAGGTCTCCAGGCTCCACCCGCATCGCCGGTAACGCTTGTCACCCTCACCCCAGCGCCTTGCTCCATTAAGAGGCAGAACGTCGAGGCGAGCTCGGCGGATAATCAGCAAAGCGGGTGAAACCGCCGCCGCGGAGAAAGTGGTTCGACACCTTTGTCCGCGATGACACCCCAAAGACCTTCCCCTGATTGGGCTTATTGCCCAGACGGTGGCAATAGTGTTCCGTCACTGCCGCCCTCAAACGGTGCAGCACCTGGCAACGCGCCCCCGGCGTTACGACCGTCATGCGCCCACGTGAGCTTCGGAGTCTAAGACCGATCTCCCGCCTAGCAGCGCTCCACTCCCATCGCAATTGGAGCATGTCTCCCGATCGCCGCGCCGCGTTTCGTGCCCTCGACCACAGTGTAGAGAAGTCGCAACTAGTCTTGGCGAACTCCCTCTCCAGCGAGCCGAAGAGATAGGTCGCCAGGTCCTGCTCGGTCCTGTTTTGTAGACCGATCTTCCTGACTACCGCCTCCCTCAGAGAATCTCTGGCCAGCCCGCTGATCGCCGGGTCAGGCGCTGTCAGAAGACGGAACGCATGCCCGACGACCAGCGCGTCGGCCAGGTCAGCAAGCGGAAGGAGTCCGCAACCTCCCCGGCTAGGGGGGAGATAGACCATCTCCGCACTGGCTCTCTGAGGCAGGTTGAGCCAGGATTTCGGGAGCTTTCTAACGAGCTTATCCGCTACTTTTAAGTACTAATAAAGTCGAGGCGGGGCAATATGAACGATTCAACCGCCTCGCATTTCTGCCACGGGGCGAGGAGGGAGCGATCCACGGAACGGAGATCGCGGACAAGGTCCTCGATCGTCGAGATTGGAGTCTGCTTGACTTGGAAGCCAGTGGGGACTCCGAGGTGCTCATATGGCGCACCTGCTGCCAAGGACTTAAGCCCCCGACCCTGCAAGCTGAAGCAAGTAGGGACTGCCCGGCGAGTCTCTGCTATCCTGATGCAGGGTTGCACACTTCGTCGGGTTGAACCGAAGTCCAACCCCATTTGCCGCAGCTTCCACTGTTCTCAACAGTGTTTCCATTCCCTCCGGGGTGTTAGCGACCAGCGCCAGATCGTCGGCATATCGCGAAGATGCTGTACCGCCGGTCATGCAGCGAGTAATCCGCCGAGGTTCCGGATGCTGCTCTCAGCACCGGTTCCAGGGCAAGGTTAAACGCTACAGGATTAAGCGGACAGCACTGTTTCACCCCGGAGAGAATGGGGACAGGGTCGGTGAAGCCCTGTGAGATACGCACCCGGGTGGTGCATCCGTCGTACAATCCTTCCACGATGTTCCGGAAGAGGACAGGGACTTTGGCCTCCGCGAAAGCATGGTAGATGATCGCGTGGGGGATTGAGCCGAATGTGTTCGACAGGTCCAACCACGCGACCACCACCTGGCGCCTGCCCCTGCGCGCGTCGTTAAGGATCTCCTGCAGCACGTAGTTATGTTCATAACATCATTCGTACGGCAGGAAACCCTTCTGCTGGGGGCTAAGCCGCCCATTGTGGAGCGCCCACGACACGAGCCGGTCGGCAAGCACCGCCGCGAAAAGTTTGGGGGTCATGTCGGACATGGCTAGCGGCCGCCAGTTCGAGAGATCATCCCGGTCGCCCTTTTTGTGTATCAACACAGTGTTGGAGGACTTCCAGGAAGAAGGGTCCGACTCCAACCGCCGACACATGTTGAAATAGGCGGCGAGAATGACGCAACCCGGGTCCGCCTTCCAGAGGTCACGGTAAGATAGGCCGTCGGCCCCGGAGCGGAATTTGACATCCGCCGGAGCCGACGATCCACCTCACTCACTCCGAAGGGCTGCACCAGTGCCGCGTCACTGTTGGAGCCTCAGATGGAAAGCCGTAGGGGGCCCAGAGGGTGGCGACGTACTCGCGGGTGAGTACATGTTCAGGAAATGCTGCTGTATCCGATCTTTGGGGACCCGACATTGCGCCGGAGCGCCCATCAGCACCTCCTGAACTGCATGTCTGCGGTTTTGCCGGAACAGCCTCTGAATCCGCGTAGCCTCCCGGACTTGTTCCGTTCTTCCCTCCATCCCCCGCTCGGGACGGACCGGAAGGACGCGATGCCGATGGGTTCTCGACACGCCCCCTCCTCCTCGCGCCAGTGGTTGACCTACCACCCGCGTTTCCCCCAACCCCCGCGGGTCGTGATCCGAAGCGTTGGAAGAAGGCGGCGATCTGAGTCGTCACCTCCTCCAGGTCTTGAGCGTTATCGACAGCCGCAGCCAGGCCGATCAGTAACCTCCTCTCCTCCGCCAGCGCGGCTTGTTCCCTTCTAAGGGATGCACGCGGGCGGGGGATAGGCCGACTGGCAGGCGTAGGCTGCCGATGCTCCGGGTCTCGCGGGGTTTGGGGGCTCGCAGGCGCCCCCCCGTCCGCGAGCCCCCAGGGGCATTTGTCCGCCCCGCAGGGACCGTTATCCTCGTCCTGCGACCACCAGGGAGCGAGTTCCCAGGGTTATTCCCACCCGCACCACGAAAACGCGACGCGAACCCTCCCAGGCGGTTATACATATCGCGCAGATCGCGGAGCCGGTCCGCCCGCGCAGAGCCAGCGGGGGCCCGGCAACTCACACCTGTACGGGAGTTGCCGCTGCCTCCCCTCGGCGTCCCTTGCTGCGCGTCCCCGCGCGATGGTAGAGAGGCTGAGGGTCGGATCCTTGGTGTGGCGGTGGTGATGGTAGTGGCTGTGGCCCCCCTCTCGGCCCCGTCAGCGGCCGGAGCTCGTGGGGGCGGTAGGGGACGTTGGAGCCTTTCAGATGATCGGCGGGGTGCTCCCGGCGTCCTCGTGTCCCTCGCTGGTGTCGTGCAGGGAGGTGTCCTCGCAGGCGGCGTCGGCAGCCCCGGGACGGACAACCTAGACGGGGACAGAGAAAAAGACGAAAAAGTAGGCGATGAGGACAGAGCTCTTCGTCGGCGGCGCCTCCGAGAGGCGGCGGACTGCCACGGCAGGGGGGAAGAATCCTCTTCTTCCCCCCCTTCTCTTCTTTCCCCTCGATGGCCGGCGGAGGGGGGGGCGACGGCTGCTGTCCGAGCGGGGCCAGGGGTGGCCGTCACTTCCTCGATGGGGAGGAGGGGGAGGGTTGCGGTCCTGGACCTCGTCCTCTTCATTCCTTTCTCCGCTCCACCCGCGAGGGGCCGGGAGGTCATGATGGGCCCCCCGCTGACGGTGGTGGTGACGGTAGTCGTGGTGAGTGTAGCCGGCGCCATGCAGGAGACCGCACAGCAGCCCCTCCCGCCCCACTGCTCCCCATAGATGGTGGGTGGGGAGGGGGAGGCGGGAGAGCCCCTCAGGATGGTGTTGAGGGGGTGGCCGTTGAGGGCCGCAGTCGGGGATTCTGGCGGAAGTGAAGATGTCTGAGCCATCGACCGCAGACTTCTTCCCTCCGTCTGCTCTCCTGTTGGCGCCGCGTTGGCCACCGTCGCGCCCGTGACGGCGGCGTAAGATGGTGATGCCGCCATCCTAATCGCCAAGGTATCAGCCCACGATCGAGTTGGCTGATGTGAGGTTGAGTTAGGATAGGTAGTGGGGGCGGAGGGGGGATGTCCCCGCCTTGCCCACCGCCCTCGGCGATTTTTTCTCGCCGGGCTTCGAAGCCGCCTTCTTCCTGGTGGTGGTGAGGGCTGCCGTCCGCCTCTTGACGTCCTCGAGCATTACCGGCACGTTGGCTCCCCTGCTCCTGGTAGTAGGCCCCCTAGAGTTGGTGAGCGGGGCCTTCGATGGGGGGGAGACCGTCGACCCCCTCGCCCTTCTCGCCGTCCCGCTGGCAGGCTTTGCGCGGGGCGGTTCAGGGGTCGGCTTGCGCGTCGGCATGCTCGGGCTGGTGCGTTGGACGGCTCCGGGCCCGGCTCTCCTAGCAGCAGGCGCTGCCCTGGTCCCTGATGGAGGTGACCCTGCAACAGATCCGTCGCTTAGTCGAGTCGCGCCGCCTCTCCTCGTCGTCGTCGCCGTCGTTGTCCCCGTGAGCGGGGGCGATGGCAGTCTCTTGGTGGCGATCCTCGCGTCCTTGGTCCCGGTCATCCTCGTTTTCGCCGATGCCGGGGGCGACGTCGACTTCCGCAAGGAAGCCGCCGGCGCCGCCGCCGCAGCCAGTCCGGTCCGAACGGTCGCCGTCGGTGGTGGTGGCGTCGTCGATGTCCGGGGAGGGGCTGTTGTCCTCGTCCTCGTCAGGGCCGGGGGCGGCGGGACCGGCCTATTCCGTATAGTTGCCGTCGATGGTGGTGGCGTCATGGAGATCCGCGATGTCGCTGTGACCGCCTTCGCCCCCGTTATCGCTGTTGCTGTTTTCAGCGTCCGTCCCGTCCTCGTCGCCGTAGCTGTCCCCGTCGTATTCTCCCTCGCAGTAGCACGCGCTTCAAACAGTAGCGTGCTCTGCTTGAGGGAGGTGGAGGGTCGTCTCGTCGTGGTCGAGGTCGTTGTCGTCGTCATGGTGGTCTTCGTCATAGCCGCACAGGTGGTCGGTGCACGTCGCCGCCGTCGTCGTTGCCGCGGTGGTGGTGGCGATGGGATCAGCTCTCGCCGCCGCAGTGGGTGGACTTAGAATTGACTCGGACCGGGGGAGGCCCGAGCAATTAGTATTTCTGGTCGCCGGGGGGGGGGGGGGATCTCAGGGTGGATGCGGAGGAAGAGCCAGAAGCTCTTCCTGTCCCACTCTGACTTGGCCCGCCAGAGATGCTCGAGTAAGCGGCGGCGTGGTGAGCTTTTACAGTTTTTAATTTTCTCCCTGTACCGTGCTCACCACACACGCCGCACCGGTGAATGATCGTGTGTCCCGGGTGGTTTTTCTTGGCATTCTTTGCCAAGTCAGAGTGGGATTTATATTTCCCACCGAGTCTTATGTCCAGTTTGCCGTAGCATTCCGGGCACCGAAGTTCCGCCGGGAACGGGAAATCAATATATATTGTAAGTGGACAGGTAGTCGGTCCTTCCATGAACCACCTATAGCGGGGGTTTATTCGAGCGGGAAGAGTAGAATAAGTAAAATAGATAAAAGCAGTAGGATAGATAAAAGAAGTAAAATAGATAAAATAAATAAAATAGATAGAAGAAGTAAGATAAATAAAAGAAGTAAAATAAATAGAATAGATACAGTAAATAAAATAAATTAAATGGTGTAGAAGATCGGAACGCGACTCACTGGGAGATTTAGTGGGTTGGCGAATAACTCTGTACTCTGGTGAAACACACTCTTTTAATAAACACAGTAACAATAGACACAACAATGTACAATAATGATGCCCGAACGAACAAGCGGTTTGACGAACGCGGTAACGATATCGGAATAGCGGCGGAACGAAAGCGTTGATCGATATGATCGCGGTATTCACTGGTCGGTTACGATCGAAGACGAGAGTGTCTTCGATCCCCGTGCGTAACCGAAAATCACGCATTCGGCGGAACGCAAAGTGGGGGGTCGCGAGGATGACGTGACGTCGGTGACGCGGATCAGCTGAGTGTTGGTCGGCCGGAACATTACTCCCCCCCTTGCCGAGACGTATTTTCGGCAATAGACGCGGGCCATTGACCTTCGTGTAAGGGGTGATTA
>CM052268.1:10808261-10819410 GCA_028455795.1 Lasioglossum marginatum
GCGTAGGCGATGACCCTCTCGTCGTTATCTGGCCCCTGCGTGAGCACCACGCCCAAACCGTTGTCGCTGGCGTCCGTCTGCAGCGTGAAGGGTTGCTCGAAGTCCGGGCAGGCGAGGATGGGTGCGGCGACGAGTTTGTCCTTCATAGTCTGGAAGGCGTCTTCTTCGACCTCGGTCCACGTCCACTTTGCATTTTTCCTAGTGAGCCGCGATAGGGGCTTCATTATTTCGGCGAAATTTGGCACGAAGCGCCGATACCAGGATGCCATCCCGTGGAATCGTCGTACCCCTCGGAGCGTGGTCGGTGCGGTGATTTTTGCGATGGCGCTTGTCTTCTCAGGATCGGTCCGGATTCCGTGCTGGTCGACAATGTGCCCCAGGTAGCGTAGACTGTCGACACAAAAATGGCACTTCTCGGGGTTCAGGCGGAGACCGGCGGTGCGGAGACGTCTGAACACTTCACGCAGATGCTGCTGGTGACTGTCAAACGTCGCACTGACCACGATGATGTCGTCCAAGTAGGCGAACGCGTGCGGCTCCAATTCGGGTCCGATGATCTGGTCCAGTAGGCGCTGGAACGTGGCGGGGGCCGAGTACAAGCCGAACGGCATGACAGCGAACTGGAACAAGCCTTTCCCTGGTACGGTGAACGCGGTGAGCGGGCGGCTGTCGTCGTCGAGCGGGATCTGCCAATATCCGTTTTTGAGATCCAGGGTGGTCAGGAACCGGGCTCCCCGGAGTTTGTCTAGCGTGGCCTGGATGTGCGGCAGGGGGTACGCATCTTTCTCGGATCGTTCGTTTAACTTGCGGAAGTCCACGCAGAATCGTGGTTTTCCGTCTTTCTTCCTTACCACCACGACTGGCGAGCTCCAGGGGCTGCTGGATTGCTCGATGACGCCTTCCCGCAGCATCTTTTCGACCTCGGTGTTGATGGTCTCTTGCATGACCGGGTTTCTTGGTCGGTATCGTTGTTTCACTGGCGTGTCATCGGTCAACTTGATCCGGTGCTGGATCATCGTGGTCCGGCCGGGTACGGTGTCGAACAATCGTAGTTCGGACTCCAGGAATTTCTCGAGGCGGATCTGGTCGGTTTCCTGGAGTTTTCGGAGGCCTACCTGGAGGCACGGTTCCGCGAGGCAGGTGGCGGGCCATGAGACGATCTCGAGCGGCGGTTTGATCTCGAGTCCTAGGGCGGCGATGGTCTGTATCCCGAGCAAGACTGGTGGACCCATGTTTGGCAGGATGGTGAAATCCTGCGTCCACTCGTATCCCTCGGCTTCGAATGGGAGTTGTATTCCTCCGCCGGAGTCTGCGTCGGACCCGTCTGCTAGGCCGATGGTCGTGGCTGGTGTGTTCGGGTGGATGCCCTGTGCCAGGGCCCAGTCTCTGACTTCGGCATTGATGCACGATAGCTGTGCTCCGGTATCTAACAGCGCATCGATGTCTCGTCCGAGGATGCGGATTGCCAGGATTGGACGCGATACATACCTTATGTCGGGGACCGGCGCTCGCTGGCTAGTGGCGGGCCCCGTGAGCCGTTTCCCGGATTCGTTGGTGGGTGGCACTCGCTGGTGAGTACTCCATCGCGTCCGCACCTCGAGCAAAATCGGCGGTATGCATTCTTGCAGTCAAATCGCCAGTGGCCGCGCTGTTTGCACCGCCAGCAGTGTGTCGCCGTGTCGTAGGTGTCGGGGTCCTGGTGCTAGCCGGAGGCGTTGTACACAACCGGGCGAGTCGGCGTCCGATTGGCTCGGTCGGCGGTGTGGCGGGGGACGTCAGTTCGGCTGCCGTCCTTGTGGCGGCGCGTTGTTGGCGGTGCTTCCTCTCGGTCGCCCGTTCGATCTGCTGTACACGCTGTAGCAGCTCCTTGGGCGTTTTGACATCGGCCAGATGGATGAGCATCGCTGTCTCGGGGAGCATGTTCTCATGCAACATCTCCAGGCGGTCGTCCGCGGGCATCTGGGCTCTCCGCATCAACGTGAGGAGCGAGTTCATGTACTCGTGAAACGGCTCCCCGGGCTGTTGCAGTCGGTCTCGGGCCTCCCGTTCCCGTTGGAATCGCGAGTGATTCGGCGTGAACACGGTTAGGAACTCCTTCGTAAATTGTTCCCAACTCTGGATGTCCGGTCGGTTGTTCCGGTACCAAGATTGTGCTTGTCCTCGGAGCAACTCGGGGGCACCTCGGAGGAGCTCGTCGTCGGTGATCCCGTAGGAATCTTTTAGTTCGCTGACTCGCTCCAAAAACGCGAAGGGATCCTTCCCATCGGTGACGCAGCCGGACTTCCGTAGTCGGTCGATGTTCCGATTCGAGTCGTGGGCGGCGGCGGCTCCCGTCTGGTTGCAGTCGTCCGTCGTTGGTATCGGTGTCTTCGGTTCGGACATTTCGAAGAGTTCGTTCGTCTGCTCCTGGATGTAGGTGGCCCACCGTTGTCGAAGGTCCTCGGTGTTGCCTGTGGTTGGTAGGTTTTGGCGGCGTAGCGCCGCGACGAGTCGATCCTTGGTGAGCCGGAGGGAAGCCTTCTTCATTCCCTGCAGTCGGTGCGCGGTTTACGTGGGTCCCCGCGGAGTTCACTGGCTGGCGCGTGAGTCGGTTCCGCGGCGGTTACGGTTCACTTGCACTGTACGCGGTCCCGACACTTGAGCCACTTTTCTCGTTGTCACTGGCAGTCACTTTTCTCGTCGTTACCGGTTGTCGTGCACTGGTTCTCGCTTGCACACATGCACTCCCCTCGCCGGGTTCGCGTAGCTGTTATTTCCGCCACGATTACGATGCACCATGTTTGGGCGCCATGTAACGAGTCCGATTCGTCTCCCGTGCTCTTCGTGCCGAATAGCTCGTCGCGCCGGGGTTCGAAGTCGAAGAGAGTTACGCGGGGAGAGAATCGCCGGGACGGAGGACGAGGTGCATGGGTACAGAAATAACAACTCACGTTTCGGATGAGATGCTCGCTAAACAGGCCCGTAACTACGGCGCGGGTACGGTGATCGGCGCAGAAGGCGCTCGGCGATCGGACGGGTGACGATCGGCACTGTCGCGGACAGTGCTCGGCGATCGTACGCGGACGTGTGTCGGTACGGACGACGGACGGTGATCGGCGCAGATGGCGCTCGGCAATCGTACGGAGATCGGCACTGCTGCGGGCAGTGCTCAGCGATCAGCGGCGGTGATCGGCGTAGAAGGCGCTCGGCGATCGGACGGGTGACGATTGGCACTGTCGTGGACAGTGCTTGGCGATCGTACGCGGACGTATGTCGGTACGGACGGTGATCGGCGCAGAAGGCGCTCGGCGATCGTATGCGGACGTGTGTCGGTACGGACGGTGATCGCCGCGGAAGGCGCTCGGCGATCGTACGGAGATCGGCACTGCTGAGGGCAGTGCTCGGCGATCAGCGGCGGTGATCGGTGCAGAAGGCGCTCGGCGATCGGCGATCGAACGGTGATCGGCACTGCTGCGGGCAGTGCTCGGCGATCGACGGTCGTGGTAGCGGAGCTCGACGGGCTCGGAGCCGGGGGCAGAGTTCGATCACTAGGTGATCTCCCCTGCCGCGGGTCGGGATTGTCGGATCCGCGATGTCAGTGAAACACTGGCACCGAGGCCTCCCGCGGCGGTTCTCCGTCGACTTTGGCGATGCTGCGCCTCCGTCGACGAGCTCCGGATGCTGCCGGAGTTTCTCTCGAGATGCTGCTCGAGAGAGAGAGAGAGATGGTGACGATGCAGCGTCACCACGGTGGAGAAGCCCGACGAGAAGATCTCCGATGCAGCGGAGAACTCGGTGTCGGAGGTACGGGGTAGCCGGAACGGGGTACTCACAGGATGAAAACGATGCAGCGTCTTCGGTAGGAGCGGGGATGCCTGGCGTGGTGACCAGGCTAAGGAGCTCTGCTAATTCGGTGTCCGCCGGTCGGAGTTATAGGCGTGATCGTTTAACTTCTCTCGCGAGAAACCGGTTCGGCGCGGTGGCCCTCTCTCGGCCGCGAGTCGTACTACGGTGTTCGTTACGCGGCGCGGCGGTGACGTGGCGCGGCGGTGACGTGGCGCGACGGTGACGTGGTACCGTTAGTAACAGGCCAATGCAGGTCTGTTACAATGTTGATGAGGATTGGCATGGCTGGATGAACTATGAAATCCTATAGTGGTAATTAACTGTAGATTACACAAATTCTCTTCGTCCTACTGTAATGCCACTGAATTACATAATCGTTCAGCTGTCTTGTTTAACATGTCCTGTAGTACAAGCACTTCTTTTTCCGATTTTTTACAATTTTTTGGCTCGCATTCAATCATAGCTGATTTTATGACTGGGTACGATGGATAAATAGGGGAGCCTCTCGATCTCGAATCTTGCACTAACCCCTAATATCTACTTTTGCTATAATCGTATTCTAAATAAAAAGCTAATGCTAATTCCTTCGTGTGATGTGATGGAAAATCTCCCTCTGTAATACTTCTTTCCGAATTTACAACTGTGCTAGAACGGGTCTTGTACGCCAAATTGACAGGATTCGGCTTTGAGAACCAGAAATGCACAGGAATGGTTTAATGATATGTGAAGGTGCGAGATAGGATCGCTGAGTGGAATTGACTGTTGAATGAAAGGAACGAATAAGTGTGATAAGGGTAGGATTTGAATGATGGGGAAGTGGACTGTATAAATGAGGTTGAGAGCAAAAATGTACGGATCTACAATAACTTAACTGTATTTCACTTTGTAACAAAAGTTTGTCAGATAACAAGAACTATGTAGTGTAATTGAAATAAAGAGAATGAAAAAAGCACTTGAAATGAGAATCGCTTTGATATGTTTGCTGATAGCTTTTGATAGAGAGCTCGCTACCGGCGAATGTCTCTCTCTTTTATTGTCTCGATCCTCCTGGAAATTCGTCTCGCACCGGTGATTCCGGTTAAGCGATCTGGGATGTTCCAGAAGGATCGAGAAGAGATTCGACCAATCACGCGTTTGATCAATCGCCCGCGTAAATCTCGACGACATACGCTACCGTTGCGTTTCTGGCGGGACCACGCGGATTTGGCGAGAGTGCGCTATGTCGCGTCGCGAGACTGTCATGGCGCTCGCACGCGCCAGTTTCAAACAACAACAGTATTATTCGTGCTCACCCGCGTAGCTAATTGTATTGTGGACATATTGTACGAACCATCTGTCAATAGTTCATGAGCAGATAACGTATTTAATTTTTGTAATTATCTATATTGAATTATGCCTCTACAGTTTAGAGTTCTATGTATATTTTAATTCTTAGTCAGATTCCTACAGAGTAATTATGTTAAATTAACCTTGGTGTTTAGGTTTGTATTTGTATTTTATTAACTAGTTCCTGTAATTGAAGATTTTGTTCCTCGGTTTAGTTCATACAATGTATTTATATTTTATTTCCTATGTTAAATTAAGCCTCTATAGTTTAGGGTTCTATATATATTTTGTTCCTTAGTCAAATTTATATTAACTTTGTTATCTATGTTAAGTTACCCCTGTATTCTAAATTTGTATACCGTTTATTATGTTACCCCTCTATTCTAGGATTTTTTTTTCATGGTTCAGTTCATAGGAAGTATTTAATTATATATCTTTTTTCTATGTTAAATTAAGCCTGTAATTTAAATTTGTATTCGCTATTATTTATTAGTAACAATTTACCCGTTTTGTGTTACCTCTATAGTTTAAAGTTGTGTGTATATTTTATTCCTCATACCATTTCATATAAGATTTTTGGTTCTATTTTTAAATTATTGCCTATGTTAATTTTAGGCCTGTAGTCTAAATTTGTATGTTATTGTATTAAGTTACTCCTATAATTTTAGGATTTAGGATTTTACTCCGCAGTTCCGTTCAAGCAAGAGTGTTATATATTATATGTTATATATTTTCTATTTATATTTGTGTTCACTACTTGTTTTGATTTGTTGGGAGGGAAAATAAATTTTGTAAATCAGGTCATGTGTTTTTATGAAGCTGTTTTTTATTTGGTTTTGGGGTAATTGTACATTCCTTTTTGTTTTATTCTTTCTTTTATTTTTTTAGAGTAACGGTGACCTTAATGGCGCCCCCCATTAAGGCCAACTTCATGCCCGCTTTTTTAAATAATTCTGCGTCTCTTTCGGACACTTCCACCACGAACTCCTTTCCCCTGTCGGTTTTCTTTTCCTCCAGTATTTTCCATCTTTTGGCCCCGATGTTTTTGTTGTCCCTGCTTAGTAGGTTTGCAACGGTTTCGAACTTAATAGTTCTGTTGCTCACATATAATGTTATTACTGAGGGATTAAATAAACTTTTGTAATTGGTCAGGGTAAACTTTTTATCGTTCACCCTGATTTTTGATATTCCCTTTGACAGGTTTTCGGTGGAGGTGTCTTTGTCTAGAGTGGCTATGATGCCACCTTCCCTAAATCCCCAACGGGGGATTTTTATTCGTAATTTTAACTTATCGTCCTGCTCGGCTAGCTCCCCTATCACGTCCGAAGCTTCGTCTCGCTCTAACTTTATTTCAGCGATATCCCTCTGGGACTATCGCGATTGTCTTGTTTTCCTTTTTTTCTACCCCCTTGCTCTTGGGCTCAGCGGCGGCGCTTTCCTTGGACTGGCTCATTTTTATTAATTGGAATCCTTCTCCGTTCATTTTGTTGCCTTTGTTTATTCAATGTTAATGATTGGTATGCCTTCCTGGAGAGTACGGGTTCGCCAATATTATTATTTATTTATTAGTGATATATTTATATCTAAGTTATGCCTAGTTGTTTATTTGAGTTGATTCCCTTTCATGAATTTGTTGCCCTGTTTATTTCTTTCTATTATCCGTTATTATCTTATTGTTCGTTCATATGATTAGCTATAGTTTTTTCGTTTTTTGTCTTTTTATTCGTTGTGTAACGGATATAGTTCGGGAGATTGTGCCGGCTCAGTCGGGCGTCGAGGGTTCTTCGGCCACAAATGAATACACTGTAGGTGGGCTCAAATAAACAATGTTTATTATCGTTATGACTTATAAACTAAGATGAACAACACTGGCCCTCGCTGGGCTAACGGACACGGCGCGGAATTCGGTAACGCTCTTATATCTAGTCGCTGCTCTAACCTAAACGCGAAGTCGTGGTCCGGTGACCCTAACCTAAACGGCGGTGTTTCTAATTTAAGTGCGGAGTCGCGACGCGTGGTCCGGTGACCCTAACCTAAACGTGGAGCCGCGGAGCGGAGAGACGTGTCTCTGACGGTGATCTGGAAACAGGAGAGTGCGAGAGTATAGGGGCGTTTGCCACGAATACGTTTCACCAGGTCGGAGGATATCCTAGGGCGCTTGCCACAAGGATCGGAGTGTGTGATAGTATAGGGGCGTTTGCCACGAATACGTTTCACCAGGTCGGAGGATGTCCTAGGGCGTTTGCCACAAGGATCGGAGTGTATGATACTATAGGGGCGTTTGCCACGAATACGTTTCACCAGGTCGGAGGGTGTCCTAGGGCGTTTGCCACAAGGATCGGAGGATCGTAGGATCGTAGGATCGGAGAGACGGCGGTAGGCGGTCAGGAAGAAGCCTGGTTCTCTTTTGCTGCTTAAGATTGCGTTCGTGGAGTAGCCACTAATAACGATCATACACGGCTCGGAGATCCCGACTGAATTTCTCTCGTTCCGCGGCGCGTATTTATACCCCGTGGTTACACATTCTCTTGCGAGAAACCGCGAGTTCGCGGTGGCCATCTCGGGGCCGTCGCGGCAGTCTTCGCGGCTCGGCGCCGCGGCACTAGCGAGAAACCGTGTGTTCGCGGTGGCCATCTTGCAGGGGTCGCGGTTCGCGAGTATGAGAGAGAGGAGTCTCGCGCCTCTAATATATTCGTTACATCCCCCTCTTACTTCGGGACGCGAGACTTCCCTCTCGCGGGGTATATTACGCGATGGCTTATGCCCAAACAAATACACTGTCTTTCGGAACAACAGTTTTATCACGGTCTTATACTACGAGAACAATGGTCTTATGGACTAGGTACAATGGTCTTACGAACTAGGTACAAACTGACTTATAAACTAGGTATACATGATCTTACTATCTAAGATCTACTACTGTACGACTACTGTACAGTAGTCTTCCGCCTAGGCCGGTCTGTAACGGACGAACAGGATTCCGTTCCGGCCCATGCGGAAGATTATTGCCCCTCCTGGGATGGTCATCCTTATTTGCCTCCTGGGTTGGAGGAGGTCTACCCTTATATAGTAAGTCCAGGGTTCCTCTCCGGCGGCTATCGGTCCTGGTAGTTCTCGGTCCCGCGGAATAGGGACCACTTGTAGGGGTTCGGAGGGGTGCACGGCTGTCCGTGGGTTCTGCTGTCCTGGATGCTGTGAGTGGTGGGGGTGGTCAGGGGGGGGTCTTGGGTGGACGGGGCGGCGACTGCTGCTGTTGTGTCGGCTGCCACTCCTGCTGCTCTTGCAGCTGCTGCTGCCGCTTCTGCTACTATTGCGGCGGTTGCCGCTTCTGTTGCTATTTCGACTGCTGCCGCCTCTGTTGTCGAGACCACTGTCTCCTCTCTCTCGGGCTGGATCTTTGGCGGGGGTCTCTCGGGTGGAGAGGCTGACATCGGGGACACCGGCAGCGATGCGTTCAGGGCCCGGAGCAACTCCTGGATGTCCCATAACTCGTCCTCCAGGCTGTTTTTCTTCTTGTCACCACCAGCCGCGACCAGCCTGGCTGTTGTTGTGGCTTCCTGCCCGCCGGTGTGGCCATAATTGATGGCTTGGCCGCTGCTGGAGCCGGCCTGTACCTCCGTGACGGTTTGCCGTATTGGAGGTTGTATTATCCGGTCGGATCGTATCCTGGGCCGTCCTCGGGTGCTCCATCCCTGGACGCTCCGTCTTCTCCCGTCCCGTGATAGTGTACGTACTGGTGTACGTTGGCGGCGGGCCTGGCTTGGCCATGGGGCCGTTCCTTCCCGTATACGTTGTCGTATCCGTGCCTCCATCGGTCGGTCTTCCGGTCGTCTTCGTATTGGAACTGTCGTTCTGCGTATCGTTGATGACGGTCGAGGCTCCTTCTCCTTCGGCATCGTGAGCTTGAGTGTCGATCCCTGCGTTCTTGACGCCTTTTATACCTGAGGCTAGCTCGTCTCTTAGGTATTCCCCCTCTCCTGTGCATGGGTTTGGCATCCTGGATATGTACTCGGTGGTGTTTCTCTCTGCCGGCCTGAACCATGATCACTGTTGGTCCCAGGATTTCTCGTATCCTGTATGGACCGGAGAATTTTGGTGCTAATTTAGCACAAAAGCCGTCTGCCGCCATTGATAATGGGTGTTCTCTCTTCATGATCCAGTCTCCGATTTTTGGTAGCCATTTTCTCCTGCAGAGATTGTAATGGCGTCTCTAGGTCTCCGTTGCTCTTGCTTGCGAGTTCTGTGCCAATTGGTGGCCTTCTTGTAGCCGGCTTATCCCTGCTTCCCGGTGTGTGTAGTCTTCCTGGATCGGTTCTTCCCTGGGGTGGCCGCTGGGTGGCCTGTCCATGCCTCGTATTGCGAGTTCCCTGCCGTATGTTAGATAGGCCGGTGTCATCCCCGTGGCACTATGTTTCGCGGTGTTATATGTAAAGACTGCTGTCGTGACTGTTTGATCCCACGCGCGCTGATTTTCTTTCGCGAATTGCGCGATGATGGTCTTGATGACCCGGTTTGTCCTTTCCACCGGGTTAAATTGTGGCGTATAGGGTGGTGTTTTCCCGTGTTGTATTTCGTACCGTTGTAGGAATGCGCGAAATTCCTTGCTCTCGAATTGCTTTCCGTTGTCCGTGATGGCTATCCGAGGGCATCCATGTCGTAAAATGACTAATTCTTCGAACGCCCGGGTTATTGCCGGGGCCGTGGCTTGACGTAGTGGTCGAATTTCTGTCCATGTGAATTTGTCCTGGATTACCACTATTGTCGTATATCCTTGGCTCGTCCGTGGTAGTGGTCCGACCAGGTCGGCGGTGACGACGTCCCAGGGTCCCAATGCTGGTGTCGTAAACATTTCCCCTGCTGGGGCTTGTTGCATTGCTTTATATTGGAGACAGCTGTGGCAATTACGGACGTACTTGATGGTGTCGTGTCTCATCCGCGGCCAAAAATATCGTTGGGTTAGCCTGTGTTGGGTTTGCTGTGCCCAAGTGTCCTGCTGTCGGTTCGTCGTGCATTAGCTTTAGGATTTTTGTTCTTTCCGTGATGGGGATGCACTTTTCCACTCTCTTTCTGGCTGTAATCCGGCGGTGTCCGGGATGTAGCGGTATACCTGGCCCTGGTGTTCTTTGTATTCTGGGTTTTGGCCTGGCTCCTCCTTGATTTTTCTCTGTATGTTTTCGTACCAGGTATCCCTCGGTAGTTCGAGGAGATCTATACCCTCCGGTTGTCGAGACAGTTGTATTTGACCGTAGTTGTATTATTGTAGTTTTAAACCCCATCGGGCGTGTCTTCCTGATGGGTTTTCTATCTTCTGTAGCCATTGTAGTGCTTGATGGTCCGTTATTACGAAGAAATGGTACCCTTCTAGATACGGACGCATCTTTCGGATTCCCCATACGACTGCCAGGCACTCCTGTTCCGTTACGGAGTAATTCCTTTCGGCTCCATTTAGCGTGCGGCTGGCGTATGCTATTACTCGCTCCTCCCCCTTGATTTCTTGTGATAGTACTACCCCGAGTCCGTGACTACTGGCATCTGTTTATAGGTAGAACGGTTTTTCGAAATCGGGACAGGCTAGGACCGGGGCTTGTGCCAGCTGTGTCCTTAGTGACTCGAATGCTTTTTCTTCAGTGTCGTTCCATGTCCATCCTCTCTTCTTTTGAAGGAGCTTATGTAGTGGTTCGGCGGTGTCTGCGAAATGGGGTATGTATCTGCGGTACCACGATACCATTCCCAGGAACCGTCGAAGTTCCTTCAGGTTCTTTGGTGTCGTGATGCTGCGTATGGCCTGGACTTTCTCCGGGTCCGTGTGTACTCCTTGGTTTGTTACTAGGTGCCCTAGGTAATGGAGCTCGGTGCGGCCGAACTGACATTTGTCTGGGTTAATCCTCAGCCGTGCTTTTTGTAGCCGGTTTAGTACATCTCGTAAGTTTCGTAGATGTTCGTCGAATGTTTTTCCCAAGACAATAATGTCGTCCAGGTATGCGAATGCCTTTGGTTC
>CM052268.1:10819510-10833362 GCA_028455795.1 Lasioglossum marginatum
TTCTTTATAGAAAAAAAATTCTCTAGACTTTCCCGAATCCATAATGATCATTTGAGCCGTTTCGATTCGAAACTTTCGGACGACCAAACGTTCAGTAACAAAGATTGATTTGAAAGCCAGGTATATCGGTATGAAACCGCAGAAAATCCAATTGCTAAACTTGTTTATTTTTCATATTTTTTCACGGGAGTGATTTGAACCAGTTCTGTGGCGTTCTTCCGATTAGAACTAGACCAAACGCGATGAAATTTGGACTGTGTAGAGTGATGTAGCTATTTCATTTCTAAATGTAATCGTGGATGTATTCGGAGTCTTCGAAAAGGAAGACCTCAGATATCCCCCTCCCCCCCACCGATAGGGGTGATATTGGGGTAAATTCCCCCGCACTTAAATGCAATTTGCTCTAAAACGAGAAAAGATATCGACATGGAATAAACGGCAAACAAAAGATATAGATATACTCTATATTTCAGATTTTTTCAGAATTTTTTGCTAATTATTTATAGTTGAAAATAATTAATTTTTTGGGAATTTTTTTAACTATCTTCCCCTGGGTTGACACCTACCAAAAAATTCTAAGATATTGCTATGATGCTAACCTATTTTGTATAAAAATCTCAGAAGTGTCCGTTTGGTGGAACAGTGTCAAGAAAAAATAAAATATGCCGGCGAACGCTCGGTTTGATCAGTAACGGCGCAGCGACCGAGTCCCCTTGCGGTGGCTAGTGATGGGAGCGAAGGGGAAGTCGGCGCGTGTACGGAAAAGCTGATACATGTAAAAATGCGACTAAATCTTCTAATATATGATTACAGTTGGAAGTCTAAACAATTATATTTTAGGAAATAGCTTACATTGAAGAAGAAAAATACGTGTAAAGCTAGTTTGTTGCTGTCAAGTAACAGAAAGAAGAAGCTTCTCACAAGTATGTTGTATGGTCACGGTGTTAGAGGTTCTGGTCGATGCTCCGGAGGGCTCGAGTTCGAATCCTCCTCAACTCAACTTTCTGTTCTTGTTGTTTTCTTTTTTTTATTTCTGTTCAGATTGGATGCTTCGTATCAGACTCCGTATAATACTTCGTATGACAGAACAGTTAGCTGCTAGATACTAACTAACTGAATTGGTTCCCCTTGGCTTCCCTGGTGGACAATGGAATTGCCTCACTAAACAATGTCGATGTTATCGCACGACATGTGTCATTTACGATCCTACATATAGTCGAATGCCCCATCCGAAAGTTGTAACTCAGGGTCCTCAGCGAGTCTCCCGTTGGTAAGTATCCGAAACAATGACAGATAATTAATTAAAAAATATTTCTGTTTACAGAGGAAGTGTGTAGAAATCGGTGGAAAAATCTACGAAACGGCTACCGAAAATATCGTGCCCGCGAAATGTCAGCGCGAAGCGGACAGGCAGCAGAAACAAGGAGACCACATAAATATTGCAATTTCTCTCTCCATATTTTCATGAGAGAGAAATGTCGTCAAGTGTCCGTGCGTGTTTGGGGGAGGACCACACCAGCCAGCCTTCGACGGCCAGAGAATCAGCGCAGAGATCAGCGCGGGAACCAGATCACGGGCCAGACCACGGGCCAGAGCAGGGACGGACAGTGTCCCTGAAGAGGCAGGATTGCAAATGCAACCACCGCCAAAGAGGGCAAGAATCGGATCGGGCGAGATCATGACATCCACAATCGACAGATGTGCCGACATAATGACGAAGGCGGTAACCACCCGCGACCGGCCAGATAGGGAAAATGCGTTTTTTTTCCAAAGTATGGCGCTGGCGGTCGGGCGGCTGAGTAGGAGGCGCCAAAATATTGTGAAGATGGCGCTGTTCGCAAAAATCACTGAAATGCAGGAAGAAGAAGAAGATGAAAATGTTTAGGGTGCGATTATTACAGTGGAGCGGCGAGCATCGATGATAGCGGCGCGGTGAGCAGCGCGGCGAAAACAAACCAATGTAATGAAATGCAACTGTATATACAGTGGTCGAAATAATGATAGGTTCTGTGACGTCCGTCACCAGATTCCCTCCTTGCTTTTGCAATACGAATATTCCTAAATTAATAGTAATATCTGAGAGAACGTCTTCCATCAATACGTCATCACTTTGGAATGTAAATTCCGTTAAGCCCCAGCGATTTTGGAAATAACAGTTTCAAGGCCGCTCACACAAGCGTGCGATCCCATTGTCTCCGCGTCAAGCTCCAGCGATTTTGAAAACAACAGTTTCAAGGTCGTTCACTCAAGCGTGCGATCCCATTGTCTTCCCCCGAAGGATCCACCGCGCGACAATCCCCACCAAGATCTAGATCGAAGAGGGAAGCGATCGAAATGATCAGTTACGATCAACGCCTCAGACAGTTCAGTTACGATCAACGCCTCAAACAGTTCAGTTACGATCAACGCCTCAAACATTTCAATCAAGTACCATCGACTCCTCAAGCGGAAGACATCTTTTTCTCCAACGATCTCCCCAACGAGAGATATCAAATTTCGAATCACGGACGGAGCATCCATCGATTCAACAAAATTGCACTATTCCAAAATCATTAACACCGTTCTCGATGACGAAACAGAATCGGGCACTATAAATCATTTATAGTTGATACCTGCCATCTGAGAGAACACCACCTTCTCCTAAAATTCTCCTTTACTCGCGCGTGGCAAAACCAAAAATCACCTCATCGGCTGACGTGTGTGTGTGTCGTAGGAGAAAGTGTTACGAGTGAGAGTGAGAATCGCGTACCGGGCCCGATATTTTTCTCTCCCTCGAACTAGGTGGACTTGGTCCAGCCGTTCGAGCCAACGATCCAACCCCGAACGAGGCGGACTTGGTCCAGCCGTTCGGGCACCCTCCTCATTCACGGTCAGGCGGACTAGGTCCAGCCGTCCGAGAATTCCCGAATCCCAGAGTCAGACCCAATCGCGAACGAATCGCCACATTTTTCTATTCGATCTCTCTCTCGGACCGGATCTGCGCGGCACGCCCTCGCGACCCCGCGAATCGCGAACGAAATTTCGAGTATCCGTTAAATTCTTCTCAAGCCCCATCTTCCGACGTATAATTCAATCCGATACCGACGCCCATTTTTCTTAACGAATTGAGGTCGTAACATTCACTTCAATTTGTTGATATAATGTTGTGTTTAAGGCAGTATTTTTTATTTTACTTATTATTATTTATTCATTCTAATATATTTAACAAAATACACAGCTCAATTGAATAACACAATGTTAATTAATATCAATTACAAATTTTCTATTACAACTGTTACGTATGCATCCGCGACCGTTGATGACTTTTGGCCCTTCTGGAGGTATGCATCGAGACACATAGCCCCTTCAGAGATCTGAGGGTTTTCCGGGAATCAGGGGAGATAAGGGCTTGCAGGTGCTGCAGCAGCTCGAGCTCGATAGCGCGCGTCGTTATCGAGCCAGAAAGGTTTTTGCGCTACCCACTTTTTGCGTGGGACTTAGCGTAATTTTCGTTATCTCTAAGTGGACAGGCGCGCGAGGGGGGAAGAAAACGCATGAGTCGCACTGCGCAATACTGAAAAAGTGGATCCGAGCGAGTCAGGCGTAATCCACCCGAACGCGCGCGTACAGAAGTATACTTATATTTATTATTGGAAAATAAATCGAAAAAAAAGTGCCGAAAGGCTAAAATACGGAGTGGTCATTATAGAGATACATACCTGTTTTACCTGCAATTTCCTCGGCGAATCCTCCTCAGGGAGAATCCCTTAAGAGCAGAATGCTGGTCGAACGCTCTCCGCCAACGCCGGTCGAACGCTCTCCGCCGGCCGAGGGGAAAAATAACAAAATCCGGAATGATTCAGAGGGTAGCGCTATGACTTTGGACAGCTATCGATAGAATTAGATTCGATCAGCTCTGCGGACGACATGGCGGAAAGAGAATTAGAGATGACGGTAGTAGAGACAGATCGGTCATTAATTAAAACAAAAGAGGAGAAAATCATGAAGGAGAGCCTCAAATTTTTTAACGAGGAGATGGTTTTAGCAATGCGAAATGTAGATGAGGTCAGAAAATACTGCGACAGGAGCAAATACATAAAAGTAGATATTAAAAATACAGTTTCGACATTAGCAGAAAACATCGTCACTTTGCGAGTAGTAATAAGAACCTTGGAATTAGTGCTCGTAAATAGAATAAGTAAGGTAGATTTTGTGGAGAAACAAACGCAAGTGACTCCAACACGCGAAAAGAGAAGTAAGAAAATATTAGGCGAGGACAAGCAGTCCCAAACTGAAGACCGGGGGTGGGAATCAATTCAAGATAGGAAAAGAAAGAGCGATAGCAAGAAAAAGAATAGAAATGAGATTAAGAAAAATAGAAAACAGGCAGACCAGCAGAATAGCAAGATAGAAGAGGATAGAAATAGAGAACTAGAGGGCATACAGACGGTTAGACGTTCTAGAGGAGGAGATTTAATACTTGAGGTCCAAAAAACTTCGGATTCGGGAGCTCTGGAGCAAACGGTGAGGGACACCTTGGGAAAGGAGTTCACAATCAAAAAGCTATCTCCCAAGGCAGTGTACGAGATCAAAAACATCGAAAACCATGGAGAAGGAGGAGTTGATGAAAGAAATGGCGTGTTAACTCGAAATTGAGGAAGCAAAGGTTGACGTCAAGGCGATGCGTTACGGCTACGGAGGCACAAGGACGGCAGAAGATGCAGCAAAAATCGGTGAGGAACACAAAATAAAAATAGGTTTCTCTATTTGTAGTATGACCAGAACCGCGAACATCGTACGATGTTTCCGCTGCTACGCGTTTGGTCATATGGCGTACGCCTGCAAGGAAGAAATCAACGGCAGAGGCCTATGCAGACGATGTGGAAGAGAAGGTCATCAGACGGACGATTGTAAGGAAACGAGATGCTGCATCTGCGTGAGAAAAGGCATCCCGGTAAACAGGGCCGAACACTTCGCAGGAGCGGGGAAACTGTCCTCAATTTAGAAGACATCTCCTAGAACAGAGAGACAAAGTTAAGTAGCGGCCAGATCTAACGAGAACATTTACGATTCGGCGGAGGGCATGTTGCGTGTAAACTTTTCTCCTCCTCTGTACTTTCAGCTGAATGCGGCGGGGATCCGGATGCGGGAGCGAGGGTGGTGAGACTCCCTGGCGAGCTCAGCAGGTGGAGGCGTTGTGGGTGGGAAGGACGTCAAACCCGGCTACAACGTCTTCGGCATGGAGGCGCCGTTTCAAGGACACCTGAGAACTCCCCCTCCCCCCGCATCCTGCATTCTGAGGCCGCGGGAGGCGGAAAGAAGAGCGAGGGGAAAAAGCAATCATGAAAATCAATCAGCAGCAGAAAGAAGAAAACCCGCCCCGTACGACATCATGCGAGTAAGCGTGAGTGTATAAGCGGTGGCGTAATCAAGGCGGCCGGTAATGCAGCAACCGAGACATTAGAAAGGCGAAACCGACCTCCCCGGGAATTGTTTATTAATTGCGAAGTTATCAGATCGAGATAAGCAAAATTATGCAAGATGAGACCATTTTCTAACATCGCGAACCGACCAAAGGTTTGACCGACCCCGGGTTTCACGGGGCAAATCCGTCTAAATAAACCGCTAGCCTGACGTGATTTTGTAAAATTTAATAAAATTTTAATAAATTTCGAATTTAAAAATTAAAAGCGATCCAATCGATAGATTAGAGGAATACAAGTACTTTAGGTGGAATAAGGCTCTTCAATATCTCCTTTAGTTAAGGAGATCGAGTATTACTAGAATCGTGCAAGCGAACTAGGCAAGCGGCAGCAGAGGGAGAGAGCGACAACATGAGCTGTGTAACGTCCTTAACAAGGACAACATTAAAATGTGTCGCTTAAACCCGCTTTAAAATGACATAGAAATACAAGAGCGAGCCAACGAAATTCGCGGTGCTAGAAAAATGGTTTTTCGGATTTTGCTCGCGAACCATTTGGAATTGTCGTCCGAAATTAAGCGAAACAATAGAGTAGAGAAATAGCCATATTTTAGTTGAAATAAAGTTTGCCAATATCTCCTTTATTTAAGGAGATATTGGCGACAGAAATTCGAGTCCAGGCTCAAGAGAACCAGAGCGAGCGAAATCGTACAGCGGTTAAACGAAAACGGTTAGCGCACTTTTGTTATAATTTGAATTGTTTATCGGACTCGTCGAAACGGGTAATGAATTTTGTCTTTCGAACTTCGAAACCGAGTAAAGTGACAGCCACAGCAGTTTTTAGTTTTTTTATATTATTGTGTAGTTTATATAAATCAGGTAGGTCACGGCAAGAAAAGACCTCCTTTTGACATAGAGTCAAGTAGAGGTGGAAGCCACTGCGTGACAAACAAAACTTCGAGGTTCGAAGGAAAAAATGTCCTACGATTCTCCGAGGAGAGGGGGAGCCGAGTTGAGCTGGAAGCAGCCGCTCGGCACCTTCTCAGATCGATTCGGTTTTTCGGATAGGATAGACAAATTCAGAGAGAGCCAAATACAGTTGAGGATTTTACTGGTTTTGCCATTTAGAAGTAGTTATTAATAGTTAGTACGGTGTATAGAATAGGGTTTATTGTGTTTTATTAGTGATAGTTTAGATAGTAATTAGTAGTGAGTATAGTGCTTCAGTGTATATCGTGAGTGTATATCAATAATTATAGCATAGATAGGGAAAAAAAAACCAGATAGATAGGAACTCTAGTTTAGGACGTAGGTAAGTCTAGTTCCATATGTACCGTTCCATCGGGGCGGTGCAGATGAAACTGGATTTCTCGCGGTGTAGGATAGGTTTTACGAAATTGTGTAGAATAATTGTAAATAATTAGGCAATAGTACGCGTAATAAACGTTAGTGAAGTCCTAGTTGTGTGTCCTGTTGTTAGTATTTTTATTTGTTCCACTGAACAAATAAATAAATTAGCATAGGATAGTTCAACCGAATCGGTCCGGAGAATAGGTTGCGATTCTCGAGCGAAAACCGTGCAGCACGGTAAAACGAGCGCGAATCCCGCGACCGCGTAAACGGAATCGAGTCCCTCTCGGGACGACCTTTCGTGTCAACGGGGTCGCGGCGCGGACGAGCCGCCCCGAGAATTTTCGCGTCGGCGAATACCTCGCGATCGCCGCGAAATTCGGTAGGGGCGCGTTAGAGTTAGAAGCGAATTTGAGAGGGTCGGGGAGGCAAGGCCTTGCCGCCCCGACGCGGCGGTTTCGCGATCGGCTCGCCGATTCGCGAGATATCGCGTTCGGCCGGGGGAAGGAGCGGCCCAAGGTCGACCCGGTCGGAACCAGATCGAGAGGCGTTCGGCTCCTCCGTACCTAGGAGAAAGAACCGCGAAGAAATTCGGTCGCGTTCGCGAGTTACGGAGGCGAGAGCGCGGGCTGAAAAGCCCTGTAGCGAGGCGGAAGTCGCCGAATCGACGCGAGATTCGGTGGACGCGTAGAGGAAGCGACCAGGAGACGATCGGGCGTCACTTCCCGCATAGAATTATTTACCGGAAGCTAGTTATCAGGGGGCGAAAAAAGGGGAGTTGTGAGTTTCCGCGTGAAACGTGCTCCCCCGCCGGTTCGAGCTCGATAGCGCGCGTCGTTATCGAGCCAGAGAAGTTTTTGCGCTACCCACTTTTTGCGTGGGACTTAGCGTAATGTTCGTTATCTCTAAGTGGACAGGCGCGCGAGGGGGGAAGAAAACGCATGAGTCGCACTGCGCAATACTGAAAAAGTGGATCCGGGCGAGTCAGGCGTAATCCACCCGAACGCGCGCGTACAGAAGTATACTTATATTTATTATTGGAAAATAAATCGAAAAAAAAGGTGCTGCAGCAGCTGTAATCTCTTTCCCAGAAATTCGGTTTTTTCTATAACCCCCATCCTTGCATGGTCTGATTCTGGCTGGGATTTTGACGGTATATAAGGGCGCGGATTTCCCTCCATAGCGGGCATTAGTCTGGAGAGAATCACGCTGTACACGTCGAGTCACGTAAAAGCCAGATTCAGAGCAAGACAGGGCCGAAATTCCCTACCGAGTCACAAATTATATTACGGTACGTTACCGAACCAGAAATCCTGAGTTCAGACTGCCCCCGCACTCCTCGGTGCTTCAACATTGAGAGTAATAGTTCGTGACAAATTACATAATCATTTGTACGTTCACAAAAAGTTCAAAAATATATTATTTCTTGTTTCGATTAATTTCGAGTTCAATTCATTTATATACTTTTCCCTTTTTCAACTTCCCAGTTGCTAGTATCTTGCGACCATATACATCTGCCGCTCGAGATATATCAAACTTCAATTTAAAAGTTACTATATTGAAAATTTAAAAACCCAAACCGAAAATTTTTTCCGCTTTTTGGCCAAATGGGACCACTCTGCGCTATGGCCCCATAAGACCCAGCACGCGGCGGTGAAGTGGAGGCGCAGTGGAAGGGATGATGGCACCGCCCACGAGGTACCGCATCGTCTATAAATATCGGTTCATCCCCGTTTTCCAAATTAGTCTCAAACTGACTTTGAAAGCTTCAAGCTAAAAGCTTTTGCATACGTCCAGCGTGATCAGCCTTTCGCCACAACCAACGATGGATTCGCACACAGTGAACAGTGAGGAACAGCAATATATTGGATCAGTCGTCGAAGCATCGGCCACGGCTACGACTAGTTCAAGCGGAGAAGCAGCAGCAGAACCATGTCATCCAATTTCAACCATTCTGAATGGAAAGTATTTCAGAATCGTCGAAGTCCACGACAGAAATGTCGTGAGCGTGTGTCAACTTTGCTGAGACACCTCAAGCGGAAGCATCTGAACAAGTTTCAGGAGTACACGGCAGAGACACGAAGAGGAAGGCTCAGTAACACCAACGGAAGCGTACACCAGGCACGACGCCGGCAACCCCTGTCGGAGAAGGGGGGAGAAGAGGAGCATCAGGGATCAATTTGAAATCGACTTGAATTACGTGATTAACGCTATGGTCCCACTGAGATCGGTGGAAGACGCATACTTTCGCCGCATGTTGAGAAACTTGGGAGTACTCGACTCCGTCTCCAACATTAGTCGACGCACAGTGGGCCGAACCATAGAGAAAATGTTCGTCAATGTAAACAATGAAATCGCGGAAGAACTAAAGACAGTGCGGTTCGTGTGCACCACAGCAGACATCTGGTCTGCAGGAGAAGAAGTTTCTTCGGCGTGACAGCCAATTGGATTTCCTCAAAGTATGAGAGGAAATCAGTAGCCCTTGCCTGTCGACGCTTCGCGGGGGTGCATTCATTCGATAAAATCACGGACATGCTGAGCTCGATTCACGCCGAATTCGGGCTCACAAACGATAAAATCGTCGCGACGGTTACGGATAACGCTCGGAACTTTGTGAAAGCATTCAAGCGGTTCGGTGTTCATGAGTTCACGATCCGAACCGAGGACGAAGAAGACTACATCGCAACGGGATCGTCTCTAAGGAAAGAAGAGGAGTACGTAGAAGAAGAAGAAACAGAAGAAGAAGACGACATCACGAACAGAACATTCATGGATAACATACTGCCCCGCCACATCAGGTGTGCTGCCCACATTTTGAACCTGTGTGTCACCACAGACATGCAGGTGATGGAGAAGTGTAATGTTTTATGGAAGGCGGCAATTCGACCAAAAGCGGCCGAAGAAATACAAAAAATAATTGGCTATGCCCTGAAGAGACCTGGAAAAACCAGGTGGAACTCTCTATATGATTCCCTGAAGCAGTTGTCCGAAAACAGGGACAAAATTGCAGATGTAGGAAGAGCCCTTGGAGTAAGGAACACTCTGAGAGGGAATGAGTTCCTATACATTGAAGAGCATTTGAAGTGCACAGCACCGATCGCCGCGGCAATAGATATATTGCAGGGGGAGAAGAACGTTTTCTACGGCACGTTGCTGCCCTGTCTTCTCTCACTCAGAAGGAAACTGACAATTTTAACGGAGAATACGTGGACATTTTGTGGATCCTTAAGTGTCCACCTGCTCTATAGTTTAGAAACTAGATTTCAAGACAACTTCAAATTCCTCACGACAGAAGCAGACAACGCGGGAATTGCGGCAATGACCCATCCGCATTTCAAGAATCGATAGTTCAACTGCATAGAAGAGAGCCGTCGAGATGCGTTGATGGCGTTGTTCAAAACGAAAGTTATCGAGGAGCTGAAGATCAGCAATCCGCCAGCCGCAGGCGTGCCAACAACATCGTCAACGACGACGACCAACCATAATTTCTTCGATTTCGGCGAGACCCCAACGGAACAAACTATGGACTATGCATCCGAGGCATCGTTGCAGGTTAGTAAAATGTTGCCTACTTGATCAATACACTGTTCCAATTTAATGCGGCACATGCAGTATGCATGTTATAAATTAAAAAAATTTTGTTCTACAGATACTACATTTCCTGAAGGAAAAAACGGACGATTGGGCAATTCTAGAAAAATATCCGGCTATTAAGGCCATATTTATCAAACAGAATACGCCGCTGCCGTCGTCAGGATCGGTGGAGAGGCTATTTTCGTACGTGGTACTATTTTCGTCGACAATGGCTAACTTCCCGAAGAGGAATCGGCTTTCTGATGGAAACTTTGAAAGGCGAGTGCTGTTGAAAGCAAATTTGAAGGAGAGGAGATGAGATGAAGGAACCAGGAACCGCGAAACAGCCCCCAACGAGACAGCAACGTGGAAGGCAAGCGCAAGGCGCAAGGATGCCAGGCTAGTTATAACATGACATGACTTACATATGAGTTACATTAAAGCTCCAATTGTACGTGTGACAAACACATTTTCATGCAAGAACGTTTTTCTTTTCATGTTATCGGAGACAGCAGTATGGGAGGTGAGCGCAAGGCGACAGGACGCCAGATTAGTTATAACATGACATGACTTACATATGAGTTACATTAAAGCTCCAATTGTACGTGTGACAAACAGATTTTCACGCGAAAATGTTTTTCTTTTCATGTTATCGGAGACTAAAGGACGATGGCGACGACCAACGGAAAAACAACAAAAGGAAATTCCAAGAGAAAGCGGACCCCGCTGATCCCCTGTTGCCAAGAAGAGGATATTTCGTCGTAGAAGACAAAGAAGAATCGGAACAGTAACAGCGGACAAATCTAATTGTAAAAATTGAAAAAAAATTAATGCAAATTAATTGTAAATTATAAAATTGTACTTAATGTGTAATTGTATATGTGTAGTAGTATGATGGATATTGTCAATGCGGTAATGTATGCATGGTTAAAATATGTATCGTTATTGTCATTTATTTTGATCCCTCGGTTGTACTCCTTGAAACCTTGGTTTTGCTTTTTGTTACATGTTTGTACGTTCTGTCCTATTGAACTGTCCCAAACTGAATAAATCATATATATTCTGCATAAACCGTTTTCACCTTGTACTATTTTCCTTTTATATTTTCCTATCCATATTTTCGAAAATTATGAATCCAAATCCTTAGAAGAAATGTCCCATCGGAATCGGATCTTTTCGCGATTACATATAGGATTATAATCACTAGACACAGCTCGATTTCTATCGAGTTTAGTCTTGTTCTAATCATAAGGACGCCCCGAACCCTGCTTTCAGCACTGAATGAAGAAATTATATGAAATAACCAAGTTCAACAGTTGCATTTTTAGCGGTTTCCCAGCGATATACCTGGCCGGCCGTCGGGTTGCCCGGCCGCGTTTATTGCACCACTTGGCTGTGGCTGCGGAGCCTAGGCACCTCGTCTCCCTAACAGAAAATAAGTCAAAGGATCTTATTAAAGACTTCGGATCCTTCGTCGCCCTAGCAGAAAATAAGCCCAAAAGGATCTTTCCGAAGATTTCGGATCCTTTCGCGATTACATTCAGGATTATAATCACTAGACGCAGCTCGATTTCTATCGAGTTTAGTCTTGTTCTAATCATAAGGATGCCCCGAACCCTGCTTTCAGCATTGAATGAAGAAATTATCTGAAATAACCAAGTTTAACAGTTGCATTTTTAGCGGTTCCCCATCGATATACCTGTCCGTCGCACATTGGGCCGGATTATGGTTAAGTGTGTGACATTGCCCAACTTTTAATTCGTAAAAGATATGGACGCGAAACTTAGACTGAACAATGTAGTATTGTCAGATTAAGGATTCGTTAAGAAAAAATACATCAATGTTATTACTATCATTATTATTATTATTATTATTGCCATTAGTGTTATAATTATTATTAGTATTATCATAGTATTGTCATAAAAAAGTATGGGGACAAATTCTTCATAAGGTAAAGAGGGTTTCGTTTTTTCCTTCAGACGCTTCGCTCGCTATTCCAACGTTAATAGCTTTAAACAGTAATAATTTGAGAAGCGGTTCGAGGAGGTTACTAATTCTTTCACGATTATTTAGAAGAAAGTGTACTAATAATATTCCAATTTGTTAGAAACTGGGATATCCTGAGACTTGAAAGATATCCCTTACTGATTATAAAGAATTTTTAAAATTTTCTCCATTTAATTCAGCATCGACTTCTAATATATTATGCAGACTAATTAATAATGTAAGATACGATTTCTTATCGCAAAAATCTGCTCTTCAATCTAAAAAAAAAGCAACAGAAAATATTAAATAGCAACGTCAGGGCATCGCATCAAAGAGAAGCAATTTTTCTCGTGAAAAATACTCCTCTTAAAATGTCCAACTTTCAATGTTTATTACAATTATAATATTTATTAAATTGTACTATTTTCTTCATTTCCGAGGTCTATGGACATTTGGGAAGCAATGTTCATATATTAGATATCAATATGAGAAAGTTCGTTTTTGGACAAAAAGGCACACGATTTTCCAGTCTGAACCACTGTGCGTCGCATCGGGTTACCTGGCCGTGTTTATTGCCTTACTATTGTGTTCTGGGCCAGGCCTCGGGGCTCGACCCTCGGGCCTCGGTACGTGTTCATTCGAGCCGCGAGCTGGTCAAAAGGATCCGAAAGGATCCGAAAAATAGTTATAAATGGATCCGAAGCCTCGGATACATCCGCTTCGGATAAAAAAGTATCTAATTAAAAGTCGGATACAAGATACTTTTGTATCTAAATCTTCGAGTAACTAATTAAAAATTTTGTATCTATTATTCCTGATCCGAAATTTGTATCTAAATACATATTTTGCCCAACTCTGCACTATAACCACGCACTTAGTCATTGAAAAAACACTTACCGCAAACAAGCTGCTAATCGTTCATCGGGGGCAATCTTCGATTCGGCTCAGCAACATAGCGAAGCAGGCCCTACTCATCCTAAAATACCCATAAAACTTTTCCTCGTAGTCCATGTACATCTATCTGTATAACACCAATTCGCCCTGGGTGTTTCGATTTCTCCATAGGGGATGGACGCTGTAGCGACGTTTTCTTCTACTTCTTCTTATCCAGCGGGATTAACTGCCAGTAGCAAGAGAATGCTTGGCAATAGCACACTACTACCTTTCAGATCCAGATCCAGATCCAGATCCCGTTCGAGATCCAAATCCATATCCATATCTATATCCATATCCATATTCATATCTATATTCATATCTATATCCATATCCATATCCATATCCATATCCATATCCATATCCATATCCATATCGATGCCGAGAGTAACACGCGTGTAGTAACTGTTCAACGAGATAGGCCAAAAATGGTGCGGAAATCTGGTTGCGCAGTCCTTTAAATACATTCCCGGCAACAGAAAGCAGGGTGAGTCAGGGTAAAAAACAACAGTGATTCATCTTACCTCGTACCTACAACATTTTTTCATATTATTACAAATAATGGCAATATTCAAAGTGGACATAGTTATTGCCCCACTTTGTATGCAA
>CM052269.1:0-10705 GCA_028455795.1 Lasioglossum marginatum
ATTCTTGCATATGATTGACAAAGATACAGACTGTCCACTTTTGAATGTCGACCCATGGAAAAGTACTCTCTAATCACATCTTGCTTGTCACATGCTACGTCATCAAATATAAATATAGAATTCGGTAGAGCTTCGTTAGGTGGAACGATATCGCTATTGTGTGAAAAAGTAAAGTAGCCAACATTTTCTACGGATGAGAGTAGCTTTTCCAAATATTGATATTTCGGCTGTCGCAACGACTTTGAATATACGTACACGTTCTCGAATCGCATACCATTAGGACTTTCCAACATGCTAAAGACTACATTAGTTTTCCTACAATTGGAAGGACCGCACATTATACGTACAGTGTTAGGTAATAATGGCCCATGTCGCAGAACATTTTTGGTAATATTATCAAACTTTCTGTCGAGATCACCCGAATTTTCACAGGTTGCCTTATGCACTGCATCGCGACTGTTGTAATAATAACAGATAAGTGTAGGTATGGGGAATATTTATACAAACGTTGTCGAGAGATATCAATCAGTCTAGAAATGACTTCCATACTTGTAATACATACATATGCTCATCGATAGACTATCTATGAAAAAAGATTGTTACTCTTGCATACGTTGGCGAGGAGCAGGACTTCTGAATACCCTGATAAATAAATTGCCGTTCGAGTTATCAATTTTGGTATGCCCGGATATCAATTTTGTGGACCTGGCACACGGTTGCGCAAACGCTTGGCTCGCGGTATAAATCCATTAGACTCGGCCTGTAGAGAACACGACATTTTCAAAACAAAGATTTGACGAATCGTCACAAGGTAGATCACATTTTAGCTGATCGAGCACGTCGTCGCATATTTGCGAAGAACGCTACGTTAGGTGAGAAGATAACTGCGTCAGCTGTTTGGGCTGCGATGAAAGCTAAGACGGCGCTTGGGATGAGGATCAAGAAAAAGAACACTGGTAACAGTGGTAAGAAGAAGAGGCGAACTCTACCGATAGCAAAGCGGGGCGGTTTCCTCCCGTTCCTCTTACCTGCATTGGCAGCTATAGGGTCGTTGATTGGTGGTGCTGCCGGCATCGCGAAGGTTGTGAACGACGCTAAGGCTGCACGAAAACAGTTGGAGGAAATGCGACGTCATAATCATGCTATGGAAGGTCGCGGACTTTATCTTGCACCCTACAAAAAGGATATCGGTTTAAAGAAAAAAAAAAAAGTTCACTCTATGAAAAACTAGGGATACAACCAATGACAAATGTTCAGCTTGAGGATATAGGAAGAAAGAATATATCACATTTTCGTGGAGTATACATGCGCGATAGTCTTCCGACAAGAAAATGTAAACGAGAGTGGTATAGTAAACTTGGATGAAAGCATCGGCCCCGGTACACATTGGGTCGCATACGTGAAACGCAATCGTACTGTAAAATACTTTGATAGTTTTGGTAATCTACAACCTGTGGAACGGTCGGAACATCGTGTGATGTTTCCCTTGACACTCTCGACATACATTCGTGCTCGGACAATGTGACGAGGTCCGCTCTCAGACAGTTTATGCAAACGCGGCTGTCTTTTAGCAGGTCATAACGCGAGAGAGGACGCAGCTTCCGGAATATCGCGCAATCGCGTACCGAATGTATTTCCGAGCAAACTGGACACTCGAACGATTGGCCTCTTCAATAACGTGCGTACTTGTTTTAGGACGCGCACGGTCAGATGGCTTGGCAACAGGTACGAGCGGATTGAGCGGTTGGTTGGTTGCTTCGACCGACGTGGCTTGTGCGAGCAGGAAATCCTTTAACTCTTTGTAGATAGGATATTGCTTAGAATTGCCGAGGAGCTTATTCCACTCCGAAGTTAACTCGCGATCGAATTTACCCGTTATAAGGTACACGAGATGGTGTTCCTCGCTCTTCTTTCCTAATTTATGTAGCGCTTTGAGTGCGTTCCGGAAATGAACCGTATACTGCTTCAATATGTCGAGTTGCTCCAGTTGCATGGGCTGCAGCGAATGTAACCGGTGGAGCAACGACTGAACTACGACGCGATCGTTGTCATAAAGTTCCTGGAGCCGATCCCACGCGATCCCGAAATTGTCGTCCACGAGATCAAGATGCTCTACCGCCGCGAGCGCGTCGCCTTTCAAGGCACTGAGCAAATCGTACGGAGTCCGTTAACGTTCGGTTCGTAATTACGGCCGAGGTGAATCGAGCCTCGAATGGTCGCCATTTAGCGACGTCCCCGTCGAAGGACGGGATTTCTAATTTTGGGAGTTTGACAACTTGTGTACGACTCACCGGGTCAGGAGGCGATGCCATCGGAATTGGCGGCCAGCGGGGTGAACGGAGGTCTCAAGCGCGAGAGGTGGCCGCGCAGATAATTCATTCCGTCAAAGTAGGCGTCTTCCGTCCGGTCCATAGTTTCCCCTTGGAAGTACGGGAGACCCTCATTGCTATGATCCATCTTTCTGGTCGCCTGTAGGTAGCCGTTTAGGTTTTCAATCTCCTTCCAGGTCTCCTGGTACAGCTGTATTCGGTTCTCCAGGTAGGAACTCGTGAAGTTGGATTCTCCTTTCTTCTTCGTGTTGGTCAGGATCTTGTTAAGCTGCCCACAGGCCTGGATCTGCTTCTCGAGGATGACTTCAAACGTCTCCGTTACCGTGGTGTTCATTTTAGCAATTATGATTTACCGACGTGGGTTGCGGTTGAGTATTCACTCGCGATTTCGCGGTCCGAATTACTGATTCCCGTAGATTCCGCAGTGACAATCCGGCCAAATTGTTGCACCGAACTCTGACTAAGTGTCGGCGTCTTAATCTACCAGACCGTCGATTATACTGCGGAAGGAAGGAAGGTGATATTCAAACTCGACGGAGTAGGTAATGGAGGCCGGATTTCTGCGACCTCCGCAACTATTTTAATCAGTAAACAATATCACACTAGTTTTACAAAAGACTCCGCGGGGCTTTTGATGCCTTACAGCTTCGGACACGGAAGGAATGGAGCACTCACAGAAAATCGAGAATAAGTTGCTCACGGCGAACGACAATGTTTTACTCCGAAAAGCGTATACAAGAAAATCCGTCTCCTACGGATTTGCGCATTTATTTATAGTCGGCGCGGCTGTTCTGTTCGGAACGAAAATGGAGTGGGGAATTCGAAAATTGAACGTTTCACGGCAAGGTGCACCTTGCCAGGACGCCAACGGACGGTGCTGTTTTTGAGAAAAACACCGGGAACGGTAGCGCGTGATATTGAGGAATGCCCCTCGCTATTGCCGATGCGTGTTTACGAAACGCGCGGTCGGCCCGGCGTTTACCTATGGGTACATTCACCTCGGTTCTGCGTCAAATCCGTACAGCTGATTATTGAAAAACGCCAAACACGCGAGCGGGTTCTTATGCTCGGTTTTTCGATGTCGAATAGACAGCTGGGCAAGCGACCCTCTACTGCGGTCTCGAACTCGCGGCCGTTACGCGTCAAACAGGGTTAACAAATAACCCAACTTATTACAAACTACCCACACAAGGTTCAGGATGTGGGACACGTGCCATTGGACTTTTCAGGAGACTGCAAGAGCGCGAGGTTAAGTCATTTCAAATTTGCTCAATCAAATGTCGGTCACAATAGCGCATCCCACGTAATTCCTAATCCAGGTGTTCGGGCCAAGACGGAACTACAGGTTGTAGAACACATGCCATTGGATTTTTCGGGAGACTGCAAGAACGCGAGGTTAAATCGCTCCGACTTTGCTCGATCAAATGTCGGTCGCAGTGGCGTGGACTCACAAACTGAAAAAAAAGAGAGAGAATGACTCTGGCACACTACCAGAATTCCTAAACCACGTGTTCGGGGCAGGATGAAACTATAGGCTGCAGACCACATGCCATTGGACTTTTCAGGAGACTACAAGAACGCGAGGTTAAATCGCTCCGACTTCGCTCGATCAAACGTCGATCGCAGTGGCGTGGACTCACAAACTGAAAAAAAGGGAGAGAGAATGACTCTGCCTTATACGCTCCCATGACATGGATCAGGAGATCGGACCGGCTCTCCATTAGTGCGGACTCGGTAAGGAATCAGAAGTCAATAGAGGGAGACAAACCTGAAGGATGACAGCTGACCCGCTGAAAAAAAACTATAAAAACGGAAAGACCAAATAGGAGGGTTGATCGAACAAACCCAAAGATATAGGACGTAGGCTAAGTGCCATTGGACTTTTCAGGAGACTGCAAGAACGCGAGGTTAAATCACTCCAACTTTGCTCGATCAAATGTCGGTCACAGTGGCACATGCTTATAACTGAAAAAAGAAGAAAGAGAGAGAGGAAAAAGAGAGACTGACTCTGCCTTATATGCTCCCATGACATGAATCAGGAGATCGGACCGGCTCCCCATTAGTGCAGACACGGTAAGGAATCAGAAGTCAGTAGAGGGAGACAAAACCTGAAGGGCGACTGCTGCCCCGCTGCACCCAGAGGGTCACGTCAAATTTTTCACAGCCATATCGCCTAATGTGTCCATGAGCCCACCACAAACCCGCCGCGTAAATAGGATTCGGCAGGTGAAGACTGAATGGCGTTGATATGTCAGCTATACTGATATTTCGACAAAGTCAGAACGGAACCGAAGTTAAGGGTTAGCTTCCTCCCAACGAAAGGCAATCGCGGTCCCTTGACCCTTGCAAGCCCATATAAAGTCTTAGAGTAGGGTTGAACCCTAACCTAACCGAAAGTGGTGTCAGGGGAGGAGTGGGTAAGTCTCTGGAATAGCTGGAGTCAGATTAGGGACTGTCAACTCAATAGACACATGAGATGGCTTTATGGTGAAGTAGGGGGGGGGCCAAGAGGACAGGTAGTGGCGTACCTGCAGAATGTCTGAGATGAGAAGGCCCAACGTTCACCACGAGCCGTAAAACAGCTCAAAAACTCTATGACTTAGGTAGAATGGCCTCTCATCAATGACGACCGCTCCCGTGGAGTAGATTGCGCACTCTGAATGTGGCCCGCGCTATAGAAAACAGAACTGGCTTTCGAAACATGAATGGTTTGCAACTCATGGGCCGAGGACCGGAACCGCCATATGATACTAAGCCCCACGCGGGCTGGTGTGCGTTAAGGAAGTGGGGAGTGCCGATCACATCCTCCGCAGTCGAACTCTTTGACTAATTGACTAATTGACTCGTATTACGGATTACGGATTTTCTTCTAAACTATTCATTGCATCGAAAACTGTATGCGACAAAGTCTGTAGATCTTCACATCCTGCGTCTTCTATGTATCTTCATATTTTCTCGTACAACAAATGGTTTACGAGAAAATTGTGGAAATGTAAATGGAAAATTGTGAAAATGGTTTTTCTCGAATATCTTCGAAACTATGCATTGCATCGAAAACAGTGAGACAATGTCTGTAATAGGACTGCAGGCGAGTCGAGCTAAGCTCGAACCGTCGAGCCGAGTCGAGCTTAGCTTGGCTCGCATTTTGCAGGTACTCGCACAACCCTAGTCTGTAGGTCTTCAAATTTCGCGTCTTTTCTGTCTCGTCACTTTTCCTGTTAAAACTAACGATGTTCGAGAAAATTAAGAAAATGTCGAAAATTTCGATGGTCAGTTGGTTTTACTCGATTTTCTTCGAAACTATGCATTGCATCGAAAACTGTGTTAGACAAAGTTTGTAGATCCAGCGGTTTAGTATTGCATTTTCGTGTTTCTAGCGGGTTAGTATTACGAAAATGCAATACAAACTCGGTAAACAGTCGAAAAATGCCATACTAACCACCTGCAAACACGAAAAATGCAAAACTAACCCTATAGAAAGTCAGGGTTAGTGCATTTTTCGCCTTTCTGCCGGGTTATTAGTATTTATTATTATTAGTATTACGAAAAAGCAGTACTAACTCGGTAAACAGTCGAAAAATGCCAAACTAACCAGTTGCAAACACGAAAAATTCAAAACTAATCCGGTAGAAAGTCTAGGTTAGTTTTGCATTGTTCGCCTATCTACCGGGTTAGTTTTGTATTTTTCGACTTTCTGCCGGGTTAGTATATATACGGATTACGGATTTTCTTCTAAACTATTCATTGCATCGAAAACTGTGTGGGACAAAGTCTGTAGATCTTCACATCCTGCGTCTTCTATGTGTCTTCACTTTTTCTCGTACAACAAATGGTTTACAAGAAAATTGAGAAAATAGTAAAAATAGTTGAGTACTTTAAAAAATTGTTAGGAGGAGTAAATTGGTGGGGGGGGGGGGAGAAAGGGGCGGGTAGAAGGGAGAAGGATGGGGAGAAGGATTTGGAAAAGTGGGAGGTCAGAAAAAAGCTTTTACCGGCTAGTCAGACAGGCTTCAGGAAGGGGATGGGATGTATTGATAACATTTATGTTCTAAACTATTTGATAAACAGGCAAATGAGGAGGAAGAAAATAAAGATGATAATAATGTTTATAGATTTAAAAACAGGGGGATGAGGGAAGGGTTAGTGGAAAGGTGCGAGGAAATAATAAAGGAAACCAAAAGTAAAGTCAAGGTAGGAGAAGAAGAAGGGAAGTGCTTTTGGACGCAAAGGGGAGTGAGGTAGGGGTGCCCGCTAAGTCCACTACTGTTTACATTGTTGTTGGCGGACATACATGAGGAGCTGGAGAGGGGAGGATGGGGAGGGGTGAAGCTGGGGGAGAGGAAAATATACACGTTGGCGTACGCAGACGACATTGCGATGCTAGCGGAAGAGGAAGAGGGGTTGAGGGGAATGATGGGGAAAATGGAGCGATATTTGGAAGGGAAAAAATTGCAGCTGAATGCGGAGAAATCCAAGATTATGAGGTGTAGGAAGGGTGGGGGGAGATGTAAAAGGATGAAGTGGAGGTGGAAGGATAAGGAGATTGAGGAGGTGGGAAAGTATAAGTATTTGGGGTATGTGGTATCGAGGAATGGTGGGCAAAAAGCGCAGGTGGAGGAAAGAATAAGGAAAGGAGCAGCGTTAATGGGAAAAGTTTGGGGGATAGGAAAAAGGAGATTTGGAAAGGATTGGGGTAGGAGAATATGGCTATTTGACAAACTGGTGTGGTCGGTGACTAGCTACGGGGTGGAAATTTGGGGATGGAAGGAGAGGGATGACTTGGAAAAGCTGCAGGAGAGATACTTGAAATGGGTTTTGGGAGTGAGAAGGGTAACACCGGGATACAAGGGAGGAATTACAAAGGGAGCTACTGAGGGGGAAGGCAGGAATGAGGGCGTGGGGGTATGAGAAAAAATTAGATGAAGGCAAAGGGGGGAGCTGGCGAGGGTTTGTTGGGAAGAGGTAAGGAGGAGAGATAGAGTGGGAGGGGAAAGAGATGGATGGGAGAAAGAGAGATGGGACTTTTTTGAGGAAAGGGGATGGACAGCAGAAGAAATTAATGAAATGTTTGAAGGGAAGAGGGAAAGAGTGAGTGAGGAAATAGTCAGAAGGGAAAAGGGGATGCAAATAAAGGATAGATGGTGTAAGATTGAGGGGTCTAGTTCAAACAAGTGGTATGGGATGGTGAAGGGGGAGGGGTTGTCAGAACTATTTGAAGAAAGAATGGGGGGAAAGTAGGTGGCAGAGGGTGGCAAGGTACAGATTGGGGAATGAGATGAGGGGAGGGTGGTACTGGATGAATGAAGAACAGAGAGCATGCAGAGTGAGTGAATAGGAAAGTGAGACATGGGAGCATGTATGGGAAGTGTGTATGAGAATGGATGAGGAAAAAGGATGGCAGGAGAGGATATGGGAAGTGTTGGAAGATGAAGGAGGAGGGGAGGAATGGATGAGGAAGGTGGATGATTGGAGAGAAGAAAGAATGGAAAGGAATGGAATGGAAGGTAAGAGACTGGAAGAGGAGGTCCGCGGATAGGGAAGGGGGGTAAAAAGTGCATAGTTATGATATAAAAACCTTTGTAAATAGCTGTTGTAAATATATATGATTCTCTCTCTCTCGAAAGTTAGGCTAAGAATAGGATTAAGTTAGTTCATAAGTTAGATGTAAAGAGAGTGTGTGAGGACGAAATATATGAATGTGAGTGTGATGGAAGCGAGGTGGATAATGTATAAGGATTTGTAACCCTTAGGGGAATCAAAAATAAATATATATATATAGTAAAAATAGTTTTTTTCGAATATCTTCTAAACTATTCATTGCATGGAATACTGTGGTAGACAAAGTCTGTAGATCCAGCGGGTTAGTATTGCATTTTCGTGTTTCTAGCGGGTTAGTATTACGAAAGAGTCGCTAGATCTCAACAATCGAGTCAAGATCTCAGGATTTATTTCAAGTATTCTCAATCTCTCAAGGTCGCGCCTTGTCACAACAGAGTTCAAACATATTCGTGCCGACACACTATCCGGCCATTATACATATTCGTGCCGACACACTATCCGGTTGTTATACATATTCGTGCCGACACATTATCCGGTTGTTATACAGAATCGTGTACACATACGAACATGGCGCGTTCACACAAACTGTTAGTACAACCACATGCATCCTCCAACACCGAGAGAATATTAATAGACAAAGCAGTTGACGCAAAAACAGCAAAGGTAGGATCAACAATCCTTTAGATCAAAAATTATCGAATTAAGGTTTGTCCTCTAAAATAGACAAAAAATAACGAAAAAGTCTCGAAAAAGTATCTGAGATCGCGGACAATGTACTATCTACCTCACGCAATTACAATTTAACATCTCGAATTTAACATCGCGCTCCTCGACGATCGATCGACGATAGAATACACCGTAATAGACCATCTCCTGAAAATAACATTTACATGTATAGCAAATATCAAATCACAATTGTAAAATCTAAGTCAAAAACATATTTGAAAGTTTGAAATTCGGTCGCTGCAACAAGCTCGGTTCTTCAGTAAAAAGACATCCTCTTTCTGGAGATGAGAATCTGTTACTAGATACCGTTTCCCACCCAATCAAAAAAAAAAAAAAACTTTTCACCCACCCGGGTGTGCCTCTAAGCGTTCGACCAAAGTGTGGTTTGTTCATATGGAAACGCAAAGAGGTACACCCGGCACAAAACAAACCAACTCAGCTAGAAAACACAAGAATAAAGTACTCTTTAAAGAGAACAAAGAAGAACACAGAGAAAATAAATAGCTCAAAAGGCGCAAAAGTAAGAAAAAAGGAACTCTTTACGAGATACCGAATAGAAAAAGTGGATGAAGCAAAAAAAGGGGATCCTTGACATCCGAATGGAAACAAGAGATTACAAGCTAGCAAAAGGTACAAAACAAAAAGAGTAATCTACCGAGCAACAAAGAGCAAAGTCGGTAAAACAGAAATCAGTAAATGGAATCGATAAAACAGAAAGGATAATATGGAATTCGTGCCGCCAAACTATTTGCTTAATCGCACAAATGGATATGAACAGATCTAATCCTTCTTCTAAAAGCTATCTAACGATCCGATTCGATCTCCAATTCTTGATTTTTAGATTTTTATCCTTCCAAATCGTTTTTCTCTTCTGCCGCTAAACTATCCGGTTAATCTCACAAGTGTATATGAACAGATCTAATTCTTCTCCCATAAGCTATCTAATGGTCCGATTCGATCTTCAATTCCTGGTGTTTGATTTTTATCCTTCCAAACCTTTTTTCTCTTTCGCCGCTAAACTATTTGTTTAATCACACAAGTGTATATGAACAGATCTAATTCTTCTTCTATAAGCTATCTAATGGTCCGATTCGATTCTTAACTCTTCGTGTTTGACCATTATCTTTTCAAATCGTTCTTCTATTTCATTTTGCCGCTAAACTATTGTTTAATCGCACAAACGGATATGAACTGATCTAATCCTTTTCCAAAAAGCTTTAACTCTTGGGGTTTGATTCTTATCTATTATTATAACACGTGCGTATATCATGAGACACATAACGTAACTACTTTATTTGAATGAGATTAAGACGACATGTACAGTCATAGACAAAGGAACATACATAGACTCGCTCGAACGCATCACCCGATGTACGCGCCACCTGTACATTTTGATGTAAGTTTAACACCCTCATTAAATCAAAATGAACTGATCATTTTATCCCATTGCAATTCCCAGCTTTTCAAGATTATGCTTATCCGCAGTTAATCCCTTAGTTAACAAATCAGCCGGCATCTCAGCCGTCGGCAAATAATCAATTCTTATTATTTCATTTGATATAGCCTCGCGTATGAAATGATAACGTGTATCAATGTGTTTCGATCTGTTATGGAATTGATGATTTGTTGCTAACTTTTGTGCACTCTGGTTATCATTGTACATTACAACCATATGCAAGTTTCCTATGATTTCCGATTGCAAATTTCTCAAATACATAGCCTTCTTACATGCTTCTGCAGACGCCATGTATTCTGCTTCGGTGCTAGACAGCGAGACGGTTTTTTGCTTTCTACTACCCCATGGACAGGAGAACCCGACATTGTAAAACAATAACCTGTATAAGATCTCCTATCCATTTTGTCACTCGCCCAGTCTGCGTCAACGAATCCTTTTAATTCTGCTTTCTCATCCCTATAGTTCAAACAGAGTTTTTTTGTTTCCTTTAAATATTTTAAGATCCTTTTCGCATGGATCCAGTGTGTATCGCCATAGCATTTATTGAACTGGCTTAAATAGCTTACTGAATATGCTATATTTGGTCTTGTCAGCATAGCTAAATATGTTAGACTACCGATCAGCTGTTGAAAGG
>CM052269.1:10805-26884 GCA_028455795.1 Lasioglossum marginatum
ATGTATTATGATGAATCACTTTCTAACATTATTGTTATCCTATGATTTTTACCATATGATTGTCAATTTTAAAACAACTGAAACATTTGTTTCTTCATGACTTTGTCAATATTGTTTGCTTTTTATATATTAACTCTACCTTTGTAGAGATACAGTTAAGGTGCTGGTTTGTGTAGGTCTTCATCATTTGAATAAACCGCCAAATATCGATTGGCTAGGTTGATCTACTGATCGCCGATTGGTTCTGTTTCTGGTGCCTCGTTGTCTGTATCTCAGTAACCGGTGAAACAACGTATGAAGAACACGTATTACCAAACAAAATATCCATGTTAAAATTTCTATAAAGCAAGTGAGTAACAACATATAATACTCAATGTTGAATAGATGGTGTAATTTTCCAATATCATAACCGTTTCTCTGTGGTATATTTTCAGACGCAGTTTTTTTCCGCTTTCGTGAAAATGATCCAAATTAGGATCGAAACGTAGAAAGTAAAAATTTATTTGTAAAATTGCTTTAATTGTTTATTTGATCGAACCGTTGCGCCGAAATCACTTTTTCTTTATCTGTTTTAACAATCTTACGATCGATAACTTTAACAACATTTATAAGGGTAATCTAATAAAATGGCATACAAACTTAAACTACAAGGTCAAGTTAACATAGATAATAATCTTAAAATATAATTCTACAGGAATTTGACTGAGGAAGAAAGTATACATAGAACTCTAAAATATAGAGGCTCAATTTAAAATAGATAATAACAAAATAATACACAATCAAAAACGTTATATGAAATGAACAAAAATTGTGGAATAAAATCTTAAAACTATAGGGATAACTTAATAAAACGGTATACAAACTTAAGAAATAAGGTTAACCTAACACAGATAATAATTTTAAAATATAATTAAATACTCCGTACGAAATCGACATAGGAATAAAAATTATACATAGAACTGTAAATCATAGAGGTAACTTCAAAAATAATAAATAGAAGAGTACAGGCTTAACTTAATATGGAAAATATAATAATAACTTATAATCAAACGGAAAGACCAAATAAGAGGGTTGATAGAACAAACCCAAAGTTATCACAAACTACCCACACAAGGTACAGGATGTGGGCTAAGTGCCATTGGACTTTTCAGGAGACTGCAAGAACGCGAGATTAAATCACTCCAACTTTGCTCGATCAAATGTCGGTCACAGTGGCACTTTTCACGTAATTCCTAAACCACGTGTTCGGACCAGGACGGAACTACAGGTTGTAGAACACATGCCACTGGACTTTTCGGGAGACTGCAAGAACGCGAGGTTAAACCGCTCCGACTTTGCTCGATCAAACGTCGGTCGCAGTGGCGTGGACTCACAAACTGAAAAAAAGAGAGAGAATGACTCTGCCTTATACGCTCCCATGACATGGATCAGGAGATCGGACCGGCTCCCCATTAGTGCGGACTCGGTAAGGAATCAAAAATCAATAGAGGGAGACAAACCTGAAGGATGACAGCTGACCCGCTGAAAAAAAAAACTATAAAAACGGAAAGACCAAATAGGAGGGTTGATCGAACAAACCCAAAGGTACAAGACTTAGGCTAAGTGCCATTGAACTTTTCAGGAGACTGCAAGAACGCGAGGTTAAATCACTCCAACTTTGTTCGATCAAATGTCGGTCACAGTGGCACATGCTTATAACTGATAAAAGAAGAAAGAGAGAGAGGAAAAAGAGAGACTGACTGTCTTATACGCTCTTCCTTATACGCTCCCATGACATGGATCAGGAGATCGGACCGGCTCCCCATTAGTGCGGACACGGTAAGGAATCAGAAGTCAGTAGAGGGAGACAAAACCTGAAGGGCGACAGCTGACCCGCAGAGAGTCACGTCCAAATTTTTCACAGCCATATCGCCTAGTGCGTCTATGAGCCCTTCACAAACCCGCCGCGTAAATAGGATTCGGCAGGTGAAGACTGAATGGCGTTGATATATCAGCTATACTGATATTTCGACAAAGTCAGATCGGACCCGAAGTTAAGGGTTAGCTTCCTCCCAACGAAAGGTAATCGCGGTCCCTTGATCCTTGCAAGCCCATATAGAGTCTTAGAGTAGGTTTGAACCCTAACCTAACCGAAAGGGGTGTCAGGGGAGCAGTGGGTAAGTCTCTGGAATAACTGGAGTTAGATTAGGGACTGTCAACTCAATAGACACGTGAGATGGCTTTATGGTGAAGTAGGGGGGGCCAAGAGGGCAAGTAGTGGCGTACCTGCAGAGTGTCTGAGATGAGAAGGCCCAACGTCTACCACAAGCCGTAAAACAGCTCAAAAACTCTATGACTTAGGTAGAATGGCCTCTCATCAATGATGACCGCTCCCGTGGAGTCGATTGCGCACTCTGAATGCGGCCCAGGCTATAGAAAACAGAGCTGGCTCTTGAAACACGAATGGTTCCCTCTACGTCAACCCGCTACTCAAGGTCCGAGGACCGGAACCGCCATATGATACTAAGCCCCATGCGGGCTGGTGTGCGTTAAGGAAGTGGGGAGTGCCGATCACATCCTCCCCGGTCGAACTTTTTGACTAAATGACTAAATGACTAGTATTACGTAAATGCAATACTAACTCGGTAAACTGTTAAAGAATGAAAAACTAACCAGCCGCAAACACGAAAAATGTAAAACTAACCCGGTAGAAAGTCAAGGATAGTTTTGCATTGTTCGCCTTTCTACCGGGTCAGTTTTGCATTTTTTGACTTTCTACCGGGTTAGTATTACGGATTACGGATTTTCTCCTAAACTATTCATTGCATCGAAAACTGTGTGGGACAAAATCTGCAGATCTTCACATGCTGCGTCTTCTATGTCTCTTCACATTTTCTCGTACAACAAATGGTTTTCGAGGAAATTGAGAAAATGTAAATGGAAAATTGTAAAAATGGTTTTTCTCAAATATGTTCGAAACTATGCATTCCATCGAAAACTGTGTGAGACAAAGTCTGTATGTCTTCAAATTTCGCGTCTTTTTTGTCTCGTAACTTCTCCTCCTAAAACTAACGGTTTTCGAGAAAATTGAGAAAATGTCGAAAATTTCGGTGGTCAGTTGGTTTTGCTTGCTTTTCTTCGAAACTATGCATTGCATCGCAGACAAAGTCTGTAGATCCAGCGGGTTAGTATTGTATTTTCGTGTTTCTAGCGGGTTAGTATTACAAAAATGCAATACTAACTCGGTAAACAGTTGAAGAATGAAAAATTAACTAGCCGCAAAGACGAAAAATGTAAAACTAACCCGGTAGAAAGGTAAGGTCAGTTTTGCATTGTTCGCCTCTCTACCGGGTTAGTTTTGCATTTTTCGACTTTCTGCCGGTCTAGTGTTACGGATTAGGTTAGGGTTAGGTTAGGTTAAGGTTATGTTAGGGTTAGGTTAGGTTAGGGTTTCATAGTGGTGGTTCTGATCCACTATGGAGTTCATCTCTATTTGAGGTGGTCACATGGCTAAATTCCTCCTGCTCCACCTCCTCGTGGTAGTCCCTGGGACACGACGTTGACGGATTGCCGACATCGTGTGCTAACGGAGCAGGAGTTGCGTCGGGGGTCGTTGCCGCGGTGGCGGGCTTTGGCAGAGGCTCGCCTTCGCGGCGCGGTCCCTCGACGAACGACGCGTTTCTCGAGTTATGTTGTGTGGGAGGTTATATAGTTTTTGATGTCTTCTCAGTCCTCTAAGAATAATAACGTTTACCACCCAGGGGATGGAGACCCCAGGGTCGGTGGGGAGGAGGTGGTCGTGCATCGTCATCCTATGACCGCAAGCCTGATCCGTTGGACCCCGCGGCAGGTCAGGAAGAATTGGCTACGCGGGTAGACTCCGTCATAGGAGTAACTGAGGCGGACTTGTCAGCTGCCAATGTCAGTCCGGCCCGGATTTCGGATGAGAAAAGTATAACTGAAACAAAGGCATCACAAGAAGCCGATTCAGATAATACAGAGAAGGAAGAAATAGAGCAAATGGAAAGAATGATTGTGAATATGAAATCTCAAGGAATGAATATTCAAGATGAAATGAATTTAGCGCTTGAACAACCCCCAGCGCGGAAGAACTGGAATGATAGCCTGAATCCTCAAGTTAGAATTGAGAGATGGCTAGAAGAAAAAAGTGAATCGGCTAAGAATTCACAAATTACAAATACTGAATTAGAGAATAAAGATCAGAAAAAAGTAAAAAACAGTTAAAGAAAGAAAATAAAATAAGACTATCAAACCTTACCTCTCAGTTTGCTGATGGTCCACCTTCGTCTTCTGGGAATGTCGACAGGCCTCGGCCTTCTGGGGACGATGACGATTCTTCTCCTCGATCAATGTCCATGGATAAAAAAAGAAAATCAAAAGAAAATTAAAGATAAACGGAAACTGGATAATATTTCTAATACAACTAACTTGGATACTAACTTCCTCTTCATCAATGGAAAATACGAATCTCCTTTGGGTCGAACAACTTAAAAAACAAAATGAATCACTTATGGAACAAAATAAATTATTAATGCAAGAAAATAATAAATTCAAAGAAATAATACTGACCCAGATGAAATCCTTAGAAAACCGGAATCAAAATTCAACTGAAATGGAAATAGATGTTACAGTACCTAATCCTACATCATTGGGAAAACATAAAAGAAGAGAAAGAGAGAGTGAAGAAAATGATAGGGTAGAAGCGTATCCCCTTCATTAATATCTGATCGAAAGAAACAAAAAAAGGATAGATCTCGTTCCAGTACTGGCTCACAGCTTTCTCTTAGCCATCCGGTCAGGCAGCTTCCACCTGAAATTAAAGAACAAAACATTAGTAAAAACGGAATTATAACAAAAGAACCTGTAAATAAGAAGAATACAGAACCTGTAAAAAAGAAAAATATAGATAAAACAAAATTTACTTCCGGGAATCCGTATCTAGATGCCTTGAATCTAGTGTGCTCCAACATCATTTCTAATCTAAAAGAATTGCAAGAAACTGAAATTAAAAAATTATCCACTAATACTTACTGGTCTGATCCTCCCAATTCAAGAACAAGACCCCCTTCTACTACGGAGTCGGAAACGGAAGATGATGATACCTGGAAACAAGTGGGATATAAAAGATCTAGTAAAATGGCTTCATCGGATTTGCAAGCAAAAAATACACAAAATATACCGAGAGATAGTGAGTCAGATGTTGAGCAGGTCACTCGACGTACACGGGTTCGCACAGCCCCTCGATGGGTGGTTCCTAGACCTGATGCGATCGTCATATGCCAATATTTGTGCTACCGTGTCTCAATCGGAAAAAGTCAAACGCATTAGGAAAACACGTATGGGAAAATTAATCATTGAAATGCTTGAAAATGGTGATACCGATGGGTTGCGTAAGCAGTTGACCGAAAAATTAAAATTGAAAGAAGATGGAGTGAAGTTGCTGCAAAAAACATTTGAACTCGAGATTCGTGATTTAGACTCTTTTATCAATAGAGAGACTATAATGCAATCTATCTGCTCGATCCTGCACATTAGTAGAGATGACATAAGAACTAAGGTTGTGAGACTCACAAAAATTGGTACTCAAATTGCGGTACTAGAAATACCTACCCGTTATCTAAAAAGTGTTCAACAAGCCGGGAAGGTCATGATTGGCATGGCAAGAGTTACGCTTACTCCTGCTCCAAAGATTATCCGGTGTTTTAGATGCCATAAAGTTGGACATTTCAGTACCAATTGTCGTGAGGAAATTGTCGACAACCTGAGATGCAGGAAATGCGGCCGGGATGGCCATTTGATGAAGGATTGCAAAAGTAAGGAATTCTGTTGTACGACATGTAAGGAAAAACAACTGCCTTTCGGCCACTTGATTGGCTCGATGACATGTCCTGATTTTCGAAGGATTGTCCGCGATTTAAAAGATGAGTTCAATCGTTATCACTATATGAGACTTTTACAGCTGAACACCAATCATAGTGGTTTAGTATATTCCGTTTTGGAAAAAGCTATTGTTGATCATCGTATTGACGTGATGTGTCTTCAGGAACCACATCTTTCGCATTGCAGGAAGGGTTCCTGGCTCTTTTCTGAGACGAGAACAGCTGCCATAAAGATAATTAATACGAATATCAAGGTTCCAAATAGCCGAAAAATAATAGGTCGCTTTTTCGTTGGTATCCAGTTAGATTATATGACCCTGATTAATGTCTATCTGTCACCTAATATCGCAAGGAAAAGTTTTAGAAGGTCTGTAGAGGAATTGATTCAGATCTCGCAGAAGAGTACTACCCCGTTATGCTGTTATACTTGGCGATTTTAACGCCCGTTCGCCATTTTTTGGAGATACAGTTGACTCCCCCAGGGTTAGAATTCTAGCTTCAGCGGTCTTGGACTCCAGGTTGATTCCAGGTAATATCGAGGGTGGCTTGTACACCTTTCATAGAAACAAGGCACGCTCTAGGATAGACCTGATCTTTTATACCTCTTACTTTCAACATAAAATCAACAGTCATATAGACGATGAGTGTAACCATTCTGACCACAGAACTATTATACATACCTTAGATCTTTCAACTGATGCGCACTATAAAAGAGCTATGCGCCACGCGGTGGATTGGAACTGGAATCTGAAGTCCGTGGAACCGAAAAAATTTCTGTCAACCTTCAAAAAATTAAATTGTAATCTTGATTGGGACAACCCTTCAATATATACTATAAATACTTATCTAATATTTCGAGAACTTGTAAAAAGACTATGAATAAAAAATTTAATACATATCAATATCGTGAGAATAACTGGTGGAACTCTAAGGTGGCCGAGGCTCGACAATCCGTAATTTCAACCCGTAGACGCGTCCAGCGTCTAAGAAAAAAGGGCAAAGAGGAAACTTCACTTCAGTATTAACGATGCTAAGAGAGATTCTTGGCGCGATTTTGTAAATTTGTTGGAACACGACGTTTGGGGTAGACCGTTTCAGGTCATTAGGAGCTTCTTTAGTAGCAGAAAGGCACCTCCGTATCTTCTATCTTATGAGGCTAAGAAAGTCTTGGAGACACTTTTTCCTCGCGAACAAAACCCTACAATGTACGAACCTTTTGATCCTGCAAATAATTCGATTCAAGTTACGAAGGAAGACCTCTTTGAAATAGCTACTGAGCTTGAAACAAAAAAGGCCATCAGTCTCGACAAACTACCTCCAGGTCTAATTAAATTTTTGATTTTGAATGATCTTACGAATTTCACCCATTTTATTCAGGGTTGTATATCAAATAACTTTTATCCGGCCAAATGGAGAAAATCTCGAGTCATTCTTCTCCGTAAGAATATTGACGAGTCTTTAGTCGCAAAAAATTTCCCCAAAAATAGACGAAAGGCAGATTTATGCACACCTGGGCGCCCCAGCTTTTCATCCGATGCAATTCGGTTCTTGCAAGAAGAAGTCGACACTGGATGCTCTACAAATGCTTACTTCTTATATACATGAAAGCAACTCAAAAGGCCTATATGGTTTTTTGATTAGTTTGGACATCCGTAACGCATTTAACAATGTTCCATGGCAAAACCATTTTGACTGCATGGTTAGACGTAATTCCCCAATCCATCTAAGAAATTTAATTCAAACATATTTCTCCAATAGATCAGTTGCATATAAGGCCACTGATAAGTGGATTAATATTTCCACCAAAAGAGGTGTCCCACAGGGATCAACGCTGTCTCCGACATTTTGGAACATCCTGTATGATGAGATGTTGACTCTTCCTTTCCCGGATGGAGTTCATGTTATCGCCTATGCAGACGATATCGCGATTTTCACTGCTGGACATAGTTTACATAGTATTAAATGTAAGTTGGAAACTGCTATCAATGAGATATTAGCGCCTTGGCTATCTACTGCGGGCTTAGATCTCGCTCCGCAGAAAACGGAAGTTATTAGTTTCAATCGGAAACATCTACCTCCGGATTTTACTATTACTGTCCTGGATACAGAGGTCCCGTTACCTGTTAATACCAAGTATCTAGGTGTTATATTGAACAAACAGCATAACTACTTTGAGCATATTGGTAGAGTTGTTGACCGAGCGACTCGTGTTATGGGCGAACTTTCGCGAATAACTCCTAATATAGGAGGTCCCAACTTTTCGGATCGTAGGCTTTATTATTATATTATATTATTTCCTCAATTATTTGTTACGCAAGTCCAATTTGGTCTCCTAGAGCATTAAAATTTTCCCGTAACAAACAAAAATTAAGAAGAATTCAACAATTCGGTCTTCGCAGGGTGGCGTTTAGTTATCGCACCGCCGGTCACAAAGCACTATGTGTCATTACTGGCCACCTGCCATTAGAAAATTATCTTATATACCGAAATAAATTATATGCAGCTTCAGAGAAATATAAAATTACTCACTCCGACGACGAGGACTTGATTGCGTGGAAGACGGAGAATTTAGGTATCCAGAAGCAGGAATTGGAAGATGCTAGTTGGCGATCATGGACCAACCAATGGCAGGAGCGGACTCCGGAGTCTCCCTGAACGCTCTCTGTTGCCTCGACCGTTACTATGGAAACAAAGGAAATTTGGTCAGCTTAATTTCCGCTTATCTCAGGCTCTTACGGGTCATGGTGTTTTCGGTACATACATACGTCGAATTGGTAAAGCAGAGGATGATTCCTGCTGATGGTGCCCGGGTGTACGTGATGACCTCGAGCATACCTTGTTCTCCTGTCCCCATTGGACATCGGAACGCGAAGAGCTGAACGATAAAATCAAAGTGGTTTTAACGGTAGACACATTCCAGGACACAATCCTGGGGATCTAGGGATATGGGGCTCTCCAATGGTGGCTCTGATCCATTGGAGGGTATGACTCCAGTGGGAGTGATCCATATCCTAAAATCCTCTTGCTCCACCTCCTCGTGGTGGTCCCTGGGACACGCCTCCGACTCCCCGGAGACGTGTGCTAACAGAGCAAGGGGTGTGGCGTTCGGGCCACGGGGCGGGCAGCACGACGTGTCTACACGGCGTGTTTGCGCGGGCTCGGGCGCTCCACTGGACGGACAGTGGGTTGTATCAAAATAAATAAAATTATGGACAGTACAACCGAGGCGAAAAATGAAGTTTACCAGTACCGGCACGACAGGAGTGGGCGAGCGGGCCCTCGTCGGGTCGTCATCCAGCAACCGCGAGCTGGCAGTGGTGGACCACTCGGCCCTGCCAGAAGTAACGGCTACGAGCGAAGAACCTAAAAAAAGGGTTTGGGCTACTCCTATGGACATAGTCCCTGATAGTGATTTACAGCAAGCTGGTTGTAGTAAGAGTAAATAAAACAGTAAATAAAGAAGATCGCGTAACCCTATGGAACAAACTAATTAATAAAGATATAGTAATTATTAAAAAAGGGAATAAACACGAAAAGAAAATAGAATCAAAGAACTCAGGAACAAGAATGCTATCGGACAGAATACAGATTGAAAAGGTGAAAGAAAAATATTCCAATATAGTCAAAAACACAGAAAGATACTTGACACCTAAAGTTACATTATATGATATTATGAAGAATCCCGATAAAACAGAAACCTTAGTAATAAAAGAGAATCATAACGTTAAAAAAGTAAAAAATAACACTTTAGTACAACTTAACGATCATAAATTAAACGTAGAAACAATCTTGAGTGATTTAATTAGTATGACTGAAAAAAATCTATCAATCTCAAATAGAATTTCACAATATCTAGATGGTAACAAAACTACGATTAAAGCTGCCGGAGAACTCTTCAAATCTACTTACAAATTAGCCAAGAAATTACGTAAAGCAGCTGGCGATCTAAAACGTGAATATTCCGCTCTTAACGAGGCTCAAACTGCTCAATCTACTGAAAAAAGTACCACCCCTCCGATAAAACCGCTACCTGAAAAGAAAGACAAAATTACTCAAACAGAAAATACCCAAATAATAGAAAGTCAAAGAAAATCACGTGTTAAACGAAAAACAGATCAGGAAAAAAATAATAATCAGAATTCATCTAAAAGATCAAGAACCGAAGATTCAGAAAATACTTACGTAGAGATTGATGACTCTATGTCTGTAGGAACTGACCAAAATAGTGTTATTCTACCAACCACATACGCACAAGCTATAACAAATAAAGAAATTAAATTACCTAAAAGATATAGTTCTAAACACAACATACACTTCTCTGGACGATGACAGCGACGACCCTGATCGTATACTTAACAACGTAGCTCAAGAAATCACTAGGGTTCTCAAACCGTTGTTATACAGAAAAAAGAAAGCAAAGATGAAACATAACGAACCTGAAACTGATAGATTTTTAAATATAACTAACAGAAAGAAAAATGTATTAACTGAAGACAGCGATAATTACACATTAGTTGAAAGAAAGAAGAGAAATTCGGAAAATAGAGTTCAAAAAAGTCACACACTTACCACAGCTCCTATCGAATCCTCTAAGATTACAAAACCGCGTTGGACCATTTCACGTTCAGACGCGATCGTAGTTAAAGTTAAAAACAATGAAGATTTTAAAGCGGCGTATGCGGATATTTGTAAGAAATTCGATGATATCGGCACGATTAAAAGGGCAAGAAAAACCCGAACCGGCCAACTTTTAATTAAGCTAAACCCTAATGGCGATATTGAAATATTAAAATCAAAAGTAGATAGTTCACTTACGAAAAAACAAGATTTAAGAATCCTACAAAGAATGTTTGATTTAGAAATAAAAGTCCTTGACCCTCTGATTCAAAAAGAGGAAATCCTATAAACACTGATTGATAATCTAAAATTAAAACTCGAAAAAATTAGATTAAAAGTTTTAAGAGTTACAAAACTTGATAATCAAATGGCCATTATAGAGATTCCGTTAAAATATCTGAAGCAGATTTCATTACTGGACAAAATTAGAATTGGCCTAACATACGTCAAGCTGACCCCAATGCCGCAGATGCTGAAGTGCTTCAAATACCATGCAATGGGGCACTTCAGCACCAACTGCAGAACGGTCTTGCGAGACAAAAAGAGATGTCGGAAATGTCACGGAGATGGACATGACATTAATGATTGTCTCTCACCTAAACCCAGATGTTTGGACTGTGAAAAAGAGGGTTTATTCAAAGAACACCTAATTTGTACAATGGCTTGCCCTTTATTTAGGAAAAAAATCAAACTATTGAAAGAAGATTTTGATAGGTACATAAAAAGCATTAATAATGAAAATATTACAACCGACATTGTCGGAACGCACAGAGTCTCCTGGAACAGACGATCAGTATCAACAAGATCGACATAGTATACAAGAACCGTTTAGAACACAGAAACGTTGGTTATCATCCAAAGATAAAAAAGCTGCAATAAATATAATTAATAAAAACATTAAAATACCTTTAAACAGAGTTATTAGAGGTGATTTCTTTATCGGATTCCAAACGGACTATATGACACTGGTCAATTGTTACATCTCACCCAATTGTAGAAACGAGATCTTCTTCAAGTGCTTGGATGATATAAAAATAAGCAGAAGAGATTGGAAGAATCCAGTGATTCTTTTAGGCGATTTTAATGGTAGATCAATAGACTTCGGTGATATCACTACTAACCTGAGAGGAGGCGCTCTGAACACTTGTATATACAGCATGGACTTGTATCCTGTCTCGATGGATGGCAGCGATCACACCTTCCATCGTCGTGACAGGAAATCTAAAGTGGATATAATCTGGGCTAGTAGAACCATTCACGATAAAATTACGAGCAAAGTGGATAACTCAGACAACTTCTCAGACCATAAAAACTGTATAGATACAATAAACTTTAAAAAAGACAAAAAATATAAACAGTATTGTAAACAAAACATAACATGGCACTGGAATACAAAATCAACAGAACCGGAAATATTCATAAATACTTTCAACAAACTTAACGAATCTATAAACTGGAATGCACTGGATGAAAATCAAATAAACATTTAAAAACATACACAAGACATGCAGTATAACTATGAAAAAAGCATATAACTACCATACTCATCGAGAAAACTACTGGTGGAATCCGGAAATCGCTGCTCTTCGTGATGAACTGATTTCGGCCCGTCATTGTCTGCAGAGGAGACGTAAGAAATACCAATCCTGTGAAGCTGAAAAAGAAAAATATAAAGAATTGAATAAAAAACTGAAATTTAAGATAAACGATAGTAAGAAAACACATTGTCGATCTTCGTCGATCTGCTTAATAAAGATCCATGGGGCAAGCCCTATAAAATAATAATGAGGTTTATTAAGAATAAAACATCAGCACCACTGTTGGAATCTGGGGATGCTGAAAAAATCTTGTGTCAGTTGTTTCCAAAAGAATCGAATATACTCACCTACGATGAATTTCGTAACCGCAGTATCACTGTTGGAGAGGATGAAATGTTGATTATCGCTGACTCTCTAAAAACTAGAAAAGCCTCCGGCCCAGATAATTTACCTCCATGCATAATAAAATTTATTATGAGAAACGATCCGAAAAGATTCACACAAATTTACAATAGATGCATTGAATTGAATTACCTACCGTCAAACTGGAAACAACCTCGAGTCATTTTGATCCGGAAAAACAACGATATAACAGACAACGAACCATCGAACTTCAGACCGATATGCATTGGAAACTGTACAAATAAAGTTTTTGAAAAGATATTAGAAACCAAAATATTGGATCATTTGGGATCACCTGCATTCCATCCCAACCAATGGGGATTCTGCAGAGGGAGATCCACTTTGAGTGCCCTCGATATTGTTAGAAACTTTACAACAGAAACCGTACAAAAAAGTAAATTTGCCATAATAGTGAGTCTGGACATTCGAAACGCATTTAATAGTCTAAAATGGCACAACATTTTCGAAGTACTAAAAACACGGATCTTTCCTGAGCATTTACAAAATCTGATACAAACCTACTTTAAAAATAAATCTATTAAATATAGTGCAATAGACAGGAATATTAATATAAGTACAGAAAAAGGTGTTCCGCAGAGGTCCGTCATATCTCCGATCATTTGGAACATGGTATATGACGAGATCCTGACACTAGACTACCCGAAGGACGTACACGTATTGACCTACGCCGATGACATTGCGCTGTTTGCTGCACGAAAAAGACTAAAAGACCTCAAAAAGATTATCGAAAAAACTATAAATCTCATTATTGCTCCGTGGCTGACAGCCAACGGACTGGAACTGGCCCCTCACAAAACAAAATATATATTTACAAATGAAAAGGTTATACCAAATAACTTTCGGTTAAAAATCTTAAATAATCGTCTCCCACCGAATGATAATTTAAAATATCTGGGTCTTCACTTTGATAAAAGCAATCACTTTTTCAAGCACATTGATTACATTACCGATAAAACAAGTAGAGTTCTAGGCATGCTAACCAGACTAATGATGAAGCAAGGAGGTCCCATCTTCGCGGGTAGAAAGATGTACTACAACGTGTTAGTCTCGATAATCAGTTACGCTTGTCCCGGTTGTGGTCAAACAAAGCGTTGGCTTTCACCAGAAACGTTTTAAAGATCGCCAAAGCACAAGGAATGGGCCTAAACAGAGTGGCCTGTGCATATCGCTCGGCCTCCAGATACGGCCTCTGTATCATTACAGTTATACCTGTATATACCGTTAGAATTGGAATTAGAAAAAAGATGTCAATTATACAAAGCAAAAGTTAAATACAAAATTAACGAAGAAGACGATGAAAATATAAGAATAGTTAAAATTCATAATCTAGAAACAATATGTGAAAGAATAGAACAGGATTCTTGGACGAACTGCATGATGATCTGGAACAACTACACTCAATCTGTTTGGACACGTAAACTCCTTCCGGATCCCTGGACCTGGAAAGAAAGAAAATTTGGTGCTTTAAACTTTCGATTAACACAAATTCTAACCGGACACGGGGTCTTTAAATCTTACCTTCACCGTATTGGTAGAGCCGAATCGGATAATTGTTGGTGGTGCAATGATACACGAGATGATCCGGAACATACGTTGCTACGATGCGAGAGGTGGGAACCTCTTAGAATAACATTAAATATGGACCTGGAAGAAGATTTATCTGTGCAAAACTTTCAGAAGTTAATATTAAAAGATTCCGACACATGGAGAAAAATAAATAGATTTATTAATACTATTATGACAGAAAAAGAAAATTTGAAAGAAATTTAGAGAAAAGAAGAGATAGAAGTACAGATAAATTGACATATGTTGACTGAATTGAAAAAAATTAAATTTAAATTTGAAATCTGAAATTAATATACGATGAAACTTTAAAGATAAATTAATTTTTAGCGGGCAAAGAACTAATCGACAAGAACATGCGTGGTTTCGGGATCGAGATAGTGACTCGGGCAGAGTCAGTAATACGCAGAGTAGATCCCCGAATCCCTAGCCCGATCAAAGTAGATGTATAGAGGGGCGGTCTATTGACCGTCCCGGGTGAGGTTAGGTTTTTAGTGGGTATGGGTAGGCCGACCATCCGCGGCCCGAGCCCCACACTACCCCCTTCTAGAGTGTGCATAATCGCATTTTCCCCCTCACTCTTAAAAAAAAAGAAAAAAAAAGTACACAATCCTGAGAATAGCCCTGACAACTGGAACCATATTAACAATTTTATAAATAACATTATGCGTATAAAAGAAGACACTGAACGCGAACGCGAACGGGCGGCTAACGATGCATCACAATAAATAATTAGATTGAATTTGTCTTTGGTGGGCGGCCCCCGGGTCCAGCCCCCTCGCCATCCTACAATAATTAAAACCATGAAATTATAGCCAAGAACAGGCGTGGCAGAGATCCGTTTTTATGAGACGCGCGAGAATTGTGGATCAAATGGTCCGCGCGACTCAGTGATAATCGGGGTAGTTGAGTAGAGGGGGGACTTGAGTTAGGGTTAGAGGACCAAGGGATATGGGGCTCTCCAATGGTGACTTTGATCCATTGGAGGGTATGGCCACAGTGGTGCCGGTCCATATCCTAAATCCTCTTGCTCCACCTCCGCGTGGTGGTCCCTTCGGCGTGTGCTAACGGAGCAAGGGGTACAAAGGGGCACTGTGTCCTGGTTGTGGAGGGTTAACAAATAACCCAAGCTAGTGCAAACTACCCACACAAGATACAGGATGCAGGAAAAAGCCCCACTCAATAAAAAAATGAAATTCATAAATTCAAACCAAATTGATATGAAAAACGGAAAAAACCAAATAGGAAGGTTAATAAATAACCCAACTATCACAAACTACCGACACGCGGTACAGGATGTGAAACACGAGCCATTGGGCTTTTCAGGAGACTACAAGAGCGCGAGGTTAAGTCACTCCAACTTTGCTCGATCAAATGTCGGTCACAATGGCACTTTTCACGTGTACCTGAATCACGTGTTCGGACCAATACGGAACTACAGGTTGTAGTCCACATGCCACTGGACTTTTCGGGAGACTGCAAGAACGCGAGGTTAAATCGCTTCGACTTTGCTCGATCAAACGTCGGTCGCAGTGGCATGAACACACAAACTGGAAAAAAGAGAGAGAATGACTCTGCCTTATACGCTCCCATGACATGGATCAGGAGATCGGACCGACTCCCCATTAGTGCGGACGCGGTAAGGAATCAGAAGTCAATAGAGGGAGACATGAAGGATGACAGCTGACACGCTGAAAAAAAAACTATAAAAACGGAAAGACCAAACAGGAGGGTTGACAGAACAAACCCAAACTACCGCGTCCAATTGGCCCGGCGTCCAAAAGGAACGCATCCAATCGGCCCGGCGTCCAAAAGGAACGCATCCAATCGGCCCGGTGTCCAAAAGGAACGCGTCCAATCGGGACGCGTCCAATCGGTCGGCGTCCAAGTGGGCATCACTCGTGTGCGTTAAGGAAGTGGGGAGTACCGATCACATCCTCCTCGGTCGAACTTTTTGATTAAATGACTAAATGACTAGGTTAGGGTTAGGTTAGGATTAGGTTAGGGTTGGGGTTGCCCAATATCGGGGGGCCCGATGATCGGGTGCGTCGCCTCTACT
>CM052269.1:27384-46179 GCA_028455795.1 Lasioglossum marginatum
AGTCCAGCACGACCTCCGCAGGCTCCACCGACGTGCGGCCGTCCACTATCGAGGAGCACCGTACAGCTCTGGGGCAACCGTTGCCACTCGGGACCCCGGGACCTACACCCGAACCCCCCAACTGGTGGGCAGACGAGACCGGACCGACGCAAGCCTCGTCCAGGCGTCAGGAGCGGAAGAAACCAAGGGCGCAGCTCAGCCACTGGGACGACCCCCTCACGCAACGAGACGCGAAGGGTACGGCCAAGGAGGAAGCGAACGGGCTACCTCGCGACGCCCCAGCCCCGTCAACGCCAGTACCGACCGCTGCTGCCGTCACACGGCTGCCAGAGACGAAGCCACCGGAGGAGAAGGCTGCATCGTCAGAGGGGAGGACCCCCGCTGCAGCCGGAGAAAGTTCATGGACCTACCGGTCCCAATCTGGTGGGAGCTAGAACGGCTCTCGTTGGGATTCGACAGTCGACCGAGACTGTCGTTGAGATGTGCCCCCGGCGGACCAAGGAGGCCGTACAGGCCGAACAGCACGGAGTGGCCGATCAGCGAAGACCGACGACCGGCAACAGGGCAGCCACCAGCAAACTCCACCACCGAGGACCAACCCGGCGTCCGAGGACCAACCTATATCCCCTGCAGGACAGGGATGCCACCAAATCGGCGTTGACACCATTGCCGTACATCGGCAAATATGGCCACTGCACCACCGCGTGGTACGAGCTGCCGAACGGCCGACAGGTGGAGGTGCCCTTGAGATTCGTGCGGACGAGGGAATACCGGCCTTCCATCGGGGACGAGCGATGGGTCATGTTCTTCCAACGCAACGGGCGTCTCCGACGGTACAAACGCCACATTCCGGCCACCGACACGGCCGGCCCCAGCAGCACCCAGTAAGCACCGAAGACACTAGTACGTAAGTTAGTATGTAAGATAGTACGTAAGTTAGTATGTAAGATAGTATGAAAGTTAGTAAGTAGACTGTGATCAAGGCCAAGACTGACCGCCGAGCCGCCGGGCTAGTACCTGATTTTTATTTTTTTCTCTCGTTATTTTTATTTTTTTTACGCAAAGCGAATATATTGTTTTTCTTTCTCCACGCCACAGGAGTATCTTTTGTTCTCCGCAAAAGCTGCGTTTTTGTTTTTCGTTCCTTTTGTTTTTCTGTCCTGTGCTACGCGCCGGGGAGATACCGATCTTGTGCTCCGCTAGCACGGTAAAATGTGTTTTGTTTACCCTTTCGTTTCTCTACGAGTTGAAAATCGTTGTTTATTTATGTACGCCTAGACTTATCCGTCCTCCATAGGGACAATGTAGGGAAATGTCATTCCGTCCTCCGCAGTGCAAGAAGACTGTGTGCTGAGTCCGCGCCGGGCCGGCTCCGAAGCTAAAGACTGATTCTAGATATACAAATTAACTTTGTTCTGATTACTATAAGACTGCTACCTCAGTATTATGGTTTTGATATAGCTGTAAAGCTAGACAATATTTAATACATGCGGCAATAAATGTCATACCACCTTTCCTAAAAAGAAACCTTGTGTCGTTTTTACCCCGATCCACATACTACGTTAGGTATAAGAACCGTTCACGTATTTTAAGCTAGTTGTAAGATGTACATAATTATTGAATAAAAGTCAGTCTCGCTATGCCGTGCAGGCCTGTTACTAGTCAAGCGCCGATCCCCGAAGTTTGCCGAACAGAACCGAGCGCCACCGAGCCGCGTCGTCGCATAACAGAGTCACCGTACTCCCTACCACCGCACCGATACCGACCACACCGCGCGATCCCCGTATCTATAAGCGATATTTTGCGGGATACGGAAACGAAATTCCCCCAAAACGGATACGCGACGTCACCAGAATTCCCACCGAACACCTTCCCGCACCATTTCCCCCATCATCGACCAAGAGCTATATAAGCCGTAGCGGACAACGGTTCGCTCTCGTTCCTGACCTAGTCGCCTAGCAGGCAACACCGTCCCGACCGACTCTTTTGTAAGTATCCGGTCCACGTGTGATCTGACCGACTTTGTTCTTACGGCACGCTGCCGGGAACCCTTCCTGTTCCCTTTCACGACACGCTGTCGAGAATCCGTTCTCTCTCCCCGATACGGCAAGCTGCCGAACACTCTTCCTGTTCCCTCCACGACACGCTGTCGAGGACTTCTCTCTCTCCTGCACGGCAAGCTGCCGCACGCTCTCCTGTTTCCTTTCACGATACGCTGTCGAGAATCCATTCTCTCTCCCCGATACGGCAAGCTGCCGAACACTCTTCCTGTTCCCTCCACGACACGCTGTCGAAGACTTCTCTCTCTCCTGCACGGCAAGCTGCCGCACGCTCTCCTGTTTCCTTTCACGACACGCTGTCGAGAATCCGTTCTCTCTCCCCGATACGGCAAGCTGCCGAACACTCTTCCTGTTCCCTCCACGACACGCTGTCGAAGACTTCTCTCTCTCCTGCACGGCAAGCTGCCGCACGCTCTCCTGTTTCCTTTCACGACACGCTGTCGAGAATCCGTTCTCTCTCCCCGATACGGCAAGCTGCCGAACACTCCTCCTGTTCCCTCCACGACACGCTGTCGAGGACTTTTCTCTCTCCTGCACGGCAAGCTGCCGCACGTTCTCTCGTCCCATTCACGACACGCTGTCGAGAATCCGTTCTCTCTCTCTCCTGCATGGCAAGCTGCCGCACGTTCTCCCGTCCCATTCACGACACGCTGTCGAGAATCCGTTCTCTCTCTCTTCTGCACGGCAAGCTGCCGCACGTTCTCCCGTCCCCTTCACGACACACTGTCGAGGATTTTCTCTTTCCGGAACGGTAAGCTGCCGAACACTCTTCCCGTTCTCCCCGAGCACCGCGTCGAACCATCATCGCGCTCCGAAGTAATTGTACGACACCGTCGTCGTTCTCTCCGCCGCGATAGAGTAGCGAACACCGTCCGAAGCCAAGCCTTCGCATTTATTATTCCTCGCCGATACACGAACCCTGGATCGTCGAGCAATCCAGCAACGAGGAGACTCCGACGCGACCAAGAGACCGGACTTGTTACATACTAATGTGTGTTTACCAAAATTTAAGTAGAATCCCACGTTTTCAATCAAACTGAATACATATATATGTATACATATATCTCATCGCGTTGTGCGAACGTACCTATCATGAAAACTTATTTCTTACAAAACAAATCAAGTTACATCAGATATTGGAACTGCGATTCATTTTTCTACGATACAGAGCTCCGCTCTTTGTATTACAGTTCTCATTGTTGCCATCATTAGAGCGTCTCTTTTTATGCTATTACATGCATTTGTTATGTGATTCCAAAGTTATTGAACATTATTCATTGTTCTGTCGTGTACAACGGATTGAACATATCTACAAAGGTAAACAAAAATCCAACGGAGACAGATCCGGAGAACACAATGGCTAACGAATTGGATCATACGTTCCTGAATGTATGATTCTGAAGTGTACGTGATAAATATAAACATAATATGGGAAGCGACAGTAAACATAAACCTTATGGCGACAACAAAAAGTCTCGTACAAAGAGCGGAGCTCTGTATCGTAGAAAATAAATCGCAGTTCCAACATCTGATGCAACCTAATTTATATTGTATTATTATTTTTTATATTAATGTGTGTTTATCAAGATCTAAGTAGAATCCCACGTTTTCGTTTTAAATCTTACAAATATTTTTTTGGGAAATATTTATTCAGCTGGAGATAGTCATTAAACAACATGGCAAAAACTTCCCTTCAGCGGACGCGTGAGTGCAGGGCGCGGAGAAAGGCATTATTGAATGCAGCCAATGCGAGTGCCGCAACAGAGACTTATGACATACCGACTGTCGCGTCACCACAAGAAGTAGTCCCCACCTCTGCTACGGAAATATCGGCGCCAAAAAGTAGCGGTCAACGGTCGCGTGAGTGGAGGACGCGGGCATTATTGAATGCAGCCAATGCGAGGGCCTCGACAGAGATTTGTAACATACCGACTGTCGCGTCACCACAAGAACAAACAATTTTGCCTTACAGGGATTTTGACACCCACGCAAACGTACGGAAAGAATTTCGCAAAAAATTTGAAGATAATAGTTTCGGCCATGTGTGCAATATTTGCAATAGATTATGGTTCAAGAATGATTTGAAAATCATCGATAACAACAATGTTATCACGAGCTACTACAAAGCGAATTTCCGCATGTTTTCATTCCGCATTACGAATTTCAAGGCATGTCACTGTTATATTTCTGCATTATACCGAAACAAAATTCCAACATATGCTACGTCAAATGGATTTAAATATCCAGATAAGCCAGCACATTTACCAGAGTTGGATTTAATATCGGAAAGACTTATTTCACCGAGAACTCCCTTCATGCAAATAAGAAGACTGCGTCACATGAGCGGTCAGCACGGGATTCTTGGACAAATCATCAATGTCCCTGTGGACGTAAATCTCATGGTAAATGCACTACCAAGGGACGTTAGCGATGATTACTGCATCAACGTGCACATCAAACGGAAACAGATACACAAATCAAGCTACTTAATTGGTTTTGTGAACAAAAGAAATATAAAAGTCTGGCTGCTACTCCACTGTACAAATTCTACAACATAAAAATTAATGAAAGTTTTTTTTCCAACGACACGGCGAATGAACAAATTTTAGTTGATGACATTAGTGAAGATATCCCTAATGACGACTGTCTCATTGCCCAGCAACAAACGTTAATGTGGAATGAAGAGAAGTATGTAAGAATTTCTCCGGGCGAAAAAACGTACCTCATAGTTTGCTCTTTGATGAATACGCAGAAGAATTGTCATTTCCAGCAATTTATCTCGGACATTTCAGGGTTCTTAAAGAACAAATACATGCTACGCCGTTTATGATGGCTACTAGTGAACTGAGGCGTGCCGATCGTCGTGGGGTCACTCCTCATCACCTGCTTTTTGTTGCTATGAAAATCATGCGACAAAGAGTTCGTGATTCCTTGACCATTGCATTCAAACATATTGGAAATCATGATAAAATTACTAGACGCCAAATTGAGTCTGAGGAGTATATTAATCAGGCAATATAAACTAATCTCGCATTTTTGAAATGTATACCAAATTCTACATACTACTGGGCTGGTATAAAAAAAATAAACGAGTGGAAAACCACGCGCGGTAGAAGTGAAACTTCTTGCAGTCTAGTAATGTTTAGAAGCAAATTAAAATTGGAAATGTTAAATAAAAAAAAACAAGATCAGGAACAACTAATACAAAAAAAACAAGATCAGGAACAACTAATAAAAAACCAAAAAAAAAACAATATCAGGAACAACTAATACAAAAAAACAAGATCAGGAACAACTAATAAAAAACCAAAAAAAAACAATATCAGGAACAACTAATACAAAAAAAACAAGATCAGGAACAACTAATAAAAAACCAATAAATAAAATAAATAGATTAATAAATAATTTAATATAAAATACAATGTAATAAATAAATAGATAATAAATTAATTAATATAGAATGTAAGAAAGGGTAGAATAAAATAAAATAAAATAAAATAAGGGGTAGAATAAATGAAAGGGGATAGAATAAAATAAAATAAAATAATAGAAAATAAAATAAAAATAAAATAAAATAAAATAAGGGAGTGGGTCGACCGGCAGGCCACAACTTTGCGGTGGGGGGGGGGGGTAATGACTCGACCAAGCCCCCCCCCCCCCCTGGCCTGCCCGTCCCGGGGGCGCCTTTAAAAGGCCAGCCCTCCTTGGCGGCGGTGAGGGTACTAAGTAGTCCCACCGCCGCCAATACGTCTGCATCCTGCTGAGGCCAGCCTCCTGGCGGAGAGGAGGTCGGCATCCCTCTCTCTCTCCGCTGCCTCCTTCTGCGTGAGGACTTCACCGCAGAAGGAGGCAAGCGCTGCTCTTGATCTCCCGCTATCGATCATGTGGTCGACCACGACCTGCATCGAGAGGTCCATCCCAATTACGCCCCTAAGGACTCTGCGCAGCTTCGACCACGCTGGACATTCTTCCAGCGTATGCCGCGCGGAGTCCCAGGCCTCACCGCAGTGATGACACTGCGTCGTCAGTTCCTTCCCGATACGATGCCCGGAGAGCACCTGCGTCACGCGGTAGGTGAGCCTTACCCGACTCCCGCACCATTCCTTCAGAATGGGCAGGAGTATCCGGACAATGGGCCGATCCTAAGATCTTCTCAAAGATCTTACCCGCCTCGTCGAGGAGACACAGGGGCCGGTACGCAGAGGCGGTGTCTGCGGGCTTTCCTACCTTGTGCAGGAGGACCAGCCTGGCGACTTTCCATTCGCGGGGGAGGATTCCCCGGCTCAAACAGGAATTCAGGATCTGTATAATTCGGGGCGAGGACGTCCAAGGCCAAGGCCAGAACCCATTCAGAGACACCGTCGGGACCGGGGGCCTTTTTGCCCCCTTCCCGGATCCTTTGGACGGCCCGGGAGAGCTCATTCACTGTGACCCCGAGCTCGTCGGTCCAGGTGCTATGGACCGAGGGGGGCGGGTCCACACTCAATCCCCCCGAAGGGGGGAGGAGTGTACTGAGGACCCGCCCCAGGAACTCGGGGTCTAACTCCTCTGTGATGGGGGCGCCCACGGGCGGAGCTTTCTAAGCACCACCCTGTAGGCGCGCCCCCATGGATCCCTATTAAGGGATCCGAGGAGCTCATGCCAGGCCGCGGCAATACTCTGCATACAGGGCGGTCACTCTCGCCTCGTCGGCGCCCCCGGCTGGGCGGTGCCGACGCGCGCGGGTGTACTGGCGTCGGGCGCGGACACACGCGTCCCTCATGTCCGCTATTTCGCCCGACCACCAGAACGCTGACTTCTTCGGGGGGTGAATTCCGGCCCGGGGCATCGAGGCGTCACATATCGACTTCATTATGCCCCGGAATCATGACACCCCCTCGTCAATCCCGCGCTCCCTCGGTTCGACTCAGGAATAGACGAGAGCTGAGGCTCTCAGGACGTCTCCGTCCAGTCGCGTCAGCGCCCATCTCACGGGCGCTGGGTGGATGCTACGCGGGGGCAGGTCCGCCTGCTGCTGGATGGCCTCCACCTCCATGGTGATATGAAGGTGGTCGGAGAGTGACTCCCACTCCGTGGCCACCCGCCAGGCGGACACAATACGGCGTACGGCTGCGGGGGTGGCCTAAGTCAAGTCAACTATGGACCACCCATTCCACCGCACGCACGTGGGTACGGAACCCCGGTTCATCAACCGGAGCTCCATGCCCCCCGCCCAAACTTCGAGGGCCTCGCCACGAGGGGTGGTCCTGGGGTTTCCCCAAGCAGTGGACTTCGAGTTGAAGTCCCCCAGAACCAACATTGGACCGGCTAAATGTGGTGTAATCATCACCCTCAGCTGGTCCAGGAACCTCTCGAACTCTGCGAGGCCGCAGTTGGGCGAGATGTAGCATCCCGCGACCAGAAATCTTCCCCATCTGTATAACACAACCCCACGGCTCCGCTCGATCACGGAGCCGGGGGGGGGGAATTCACCGCCCTTACGGGTCCATATTGCCACGGAGCCCCCTTCGTCCCCTACCCAAGGGGGGGAGTCGGGGTCGTCGAAAGGCTCCGTGACAACAGCCAACCCCACCTGTCTCTCCGCTAGGCCATGGACAAATAGGTCCTGGGCCCGGCAGGAGTGGTTGAGGTTGGTCAACACAGCCGGGAGTGTCCGGGGCATTACTAAGCCGTTGACCCTCCCGGTACAGCTACCTCAGGGGGGCCGTCTCTGGAGGTGGGGGGTCCACCATCATATCCGTATTGGGTTGGGGAGGAGGGGATTTATTTTCCCCCCTCCCTCTGTGGCCAGTTTGTCGGGAGGCCCCTTCCCCCCGATTTTCCGGCCTTTCCTCGGTGGCGGGGGGCACAAACCGCTCCCCGCCTTGTGCCCGGCCGGCCTCCCCAGTTCCGTACATACCGGACATCGGGGGGCCACCGAGCACGCATTGGCCCTATGACCGGTTGCACCGCATTTGTAGCACTGGCCGCTACCGTCGACCGCGCTAGTGCACCGCTGCCTGATATGTCCCACAGCCAGACAGCGGAAGCACTGCAACGGCCTCGCGGCCAGCGCTTCAACTCTTGCGCTGGACCAGCCCACCCGCAGCTTTCCCAGGCTCGCCAGTTGGCGGGCTGCCGCGGCAGGGCATTTAAGCCACGTGGTGCCCAACCCGGTAGCCGGGGACTTAATGTCCCCGACCTTAATTGTGTCGGATGGGCACCCCGTAGCCTCAGCCACCGCCGCCTTTACCTCCTCGGGGTCATCCAGGCCTCTCAGACGGAGATCCGCCGTCTTCAGGGGCCTGTTAACCCGCACCCCCAGACCGCTCAGCGCTGCGGCCATCTTGGATGCCAGGGCGTCCGCCTTGGCAGTCTCCTCGGGCCCGGGGATCTCCAATAGGAGGCCCCCGGTCACCGCCCGTTTAGTGCGGATCTCCGCCACACCCAGCTCCCCCAACTTAATGGCGGCCTTGGCCGCCGCCTTTGCCTCCGCCAGGGTGGTCTTGCACCCCTCCGGAATAGACAGCGAAATCGCTGCCGCCTTCGGAGGGGTGACCACCCTGGGCGGGACCTTACCTCCCCTCCCCTTCCCCAGGGAGCCTTGGGGTGGCCTTTGGGGGTGGCCTTTGGGGGGCGGGACGGGGGGAGGGTTTGCGGCCTTCTTTGACGCCCCTTTAGCCTTCCGGCTCGGTGCGGGCCGTGGCCGGTTTCGTCGCCTAAGCTTTGGAGGCAGGGGAGGAGGAGGGGGCATAAGCTCCGCAAACGACCTGCTCCCCCTCCTCCTCTTATTCTTCTTTTTCTTCCTCTTCTTTTCCCCGGTTTCACCTCCTCCTCGGCCCTCGCCCGCGAGGGGGGGAGGTGGAATCGGGTAAACCCTTCCCGGGACGGGATCCAGGGCCCGTTTGGCCTGACTCTCAGGTACGGTGGGCTGCCTCGCGGGGCCAAACACCGCCGCGGTCAGCCTCTCCTGCACCCTTTTGATGGGGGCCAGCTTGGCGTCCAAAAGAGCGCCAATCTGCCCCAACAGCCCCCCCATCTCTGGCCCCTCCGGGAGCGGCGGGGCAGGAGGACGGGGCAGCTCACCTACCGAGGGGGGTGGGGATGTACCATACAGAGGGGGGAGGAGCTCGGGAGCTACCTCCAACCTCTTGCTGGCCATCACCTGTCCCCCTCAGCTCGTCAACGTCTCTCTGTAGCCGAGCATTTTGCTCGACGAGGAGGCCGACGTTCGGTGCTGGGGCGGGGGAGGCAGGGGTAGCAGAAGCGACGGCCAGGGAGAGGGCCTCTCGTCCTTCTCTCATCACCAGCTCCCTGATCACGGACTCCGCATACTGCGCCGCCACCTTTAGGTCCCTTACGAATCTCCCTTGAGGTTTTTGCTCCTCTTGGCAATTTCCTCAACCAGGCGAGCATGCCCCAAACACTCCTCAAGGATCTCCCCGGTGTTGAGGGCACAGACATCCCTCCCATAGCCCTCCACCGGTTGGATGGGGTCCTTGTACCGCTTGGGGTCCCTTCCGTTGTTTTCGTCCTCCTGCCGTTTCCTTTTCCTCGTGTCGGAGGTGTCGGAGCCAGTGACCGACATATTGGTCCCATCCCCGGGGGCAATAAACAGCCCCGGGCCCGGTGACTGACCTTTCACGGAGCCAGCCACAGAGCTCCTCGCCGTCTGCCGGGTCACCCTCTTGGGTTTCACAGTTCTGGCGTCACCGGCGCCCTCGCCTACTATGTCCAGGGATGAGCCAGCACTGGCAGACGCCAGGCCCACCCCCGGGGCCTTTCTTTTTTTTCCGTGTGAAAATGCGTTACGCATACCCCGGCCCCTGGGGAAAAGCCGGGGTTATGTGGGACTCCCTCAGGGAGGGGGTCGCTAGGCGAAAACGTAGCGATCCTCTCCCCCAGGTATACCGCACTAAAAACACACGCCCTCCTAAGCTAAATGGGAGGTGCCTGGATCTCGCGAGAACTCAACAGGACACATCCCAGCTATCATGCGATTCCCGGGGAGAGGTAAACCTCCCCCACTGCCTACTCTAACCGGACCCCGGGCGGAGGGACTCGCCCGGTGTCCCCATCCCTGGAGCCTTCGAGTTGGGCTTCCCGAGCCCTAGCTTGGTCCACCCACAGCTCCCGATGCCCTCGTGCCCCGCTCAGAGCGGGTGACCCAAAGGTCCCCGCCCCGGCCAGGGCAAGAGGGCTCCGACACCGGTAAGAGAGGATCGTCGGAGGCGCATCTCCCCCACCCCCCACGCCCCCCAGAGCTCGGCTCCAAGGGTGGTCGGCGTCCCAACTATGGTCTAAGGGGGGACGCCGGTCCACCCCGGGAGGAGTTAAACTCCTCCCCGGAGGCCGGAGTCAGCTCATCCCCCGACCCCCATTGTCCTCCGTCTCCCGGGGGGCGGGACACATCCATTGGGGACCCCGTCCTCCCTGTTGTCCGCTGACGCGAGGAGGGAAACATCCCCCACGCTCTCCCCCCAGTCGCCGCCCCCCGACGGGGCACAAGTTGACGTGGGGGCCCAGAGATCCCCGCGTTCTCCACCCCGGCGGTGCCCCCCTCTGGGGACACGACCGGGCGCGAGGTGGACCCACTCCGCGTCGCCGCTCCGTCACTTGCTCCCCCTCTACCACGACGAGGGGGGGGAGCACGGGACTGCCTCCCGGACTCGCTCGGCGGCCTCCTTCTGCGCCATGACCTCCTCGCAGAAGGAGGTCACCGCTCTCCACGACCTCCCGCTCCCGACTATATGGTCGAATATAGCCGGGAGCGAGAGGTCCCACCCTTCCACTGCGACACGCAGCGCACGGCGCGGCCCTGCCCAAGCGGGGCATTCCTCCACCGTATGTCGCGCCGTGTCCGCCTCCACATCACAATGGTGATACTGTGCCGCCGGTTCCCGCCCCATCCTATGCTGATACTCTCCGAAACATCCATGTCCGGAGTACCTGCGTGAGGCGGAATGTCAACCGTAACCGCATCCTGCACCATTCGTCGAATATTGGCAGGATGGCCCGCACGACTGGACGGCCGGAGGAGGCGGCAACCAACTGCCGCCTCCATCGGTCGAACGTGTCCAGTCGGGCTTGTCGCTTCAGCACTCCTATCTCCTCTTCCTCCTCGACCGTGAGATCCTCCCCGTAGGGGCGGCATGCGATGCGATACATCTCTGCCCGCTCCACCGCCACCAAGATAAAGAGATGGATCACGGCGAGGAGGCCTGCCACCTCTCCCGAGATGGTGCGGTACCCCCGTATAGTTCGCAGAGCCAGCCGGCGTCGCACTCTTTCCAAGAGTGGCTGGCTGCGGCGGCTGGCCTCGAGCGAGCGATACCACACAGGGGCCCCATATAGGGCTATAGACCGCACCACCTTCTTGTAGAGGTAGCGTACTTTCAAGCCCGGCCCCCCGAGGTTGGGCAGCAGCCGTCCGAGGGCGGCCGCTGTCCTCTCTATTCGGAGGGTCAAGAGATCGAAGTGATCGTTAAAGCGCCAGCGGCTGTCGACGATCAGGCCCAAATACTTCATGTTGGGCCTGATGTCGACATCGACCCGGAGCTCATGCTCAAGGGGCGACCAAATCGCATCGGTCTTGGCGGCGGCCACCGTGAGCCCCATTCTACGGATCCGTCCGACGACACAATCCAGGGCGGACTCAGCGAGGTGTCTGGTCCTCTTCCAATTCTCCCCCTCTGCATATACCAGGGTGTCATCTGCATAACAAATGACACCCGTGTCAGGGGGGAAAACAGCCCGCAACACCGCGTCAAATCCGAGGTTCCACAGGATAGGTGCAAGGACCCCCCCCCCCCCCCGTGGAACCCCGCGGTGCATCTCCCTCTTATGCTCAGTTTGGTCCCGGCCGGTAAATACTACCTCTCTGTCGCGGAGATAGTCCCGAATTACCTCCCGGAGATAGATGGGGACCCGATGATAGACCAGGGCCCCCGCTATCTCCCTCCAGGGCAGGGAGTTGAAGGCATTGGAAATATCCAACGACATCCTGCTCCCGGAAGAGGCGCAAGCGCTCCAAAACGTCAACAGTGGAGCGCCTCCTCCGGAATCCATATTGGTTGCCGCTGAGATCGGGACCAATCCGCGACAGATGCTCGGCGAGGCGGGCAGCTATAATTCGTTCGAACAGCTTACCCGCCTCGTCGAGCAGACACACCGGCCGGTACGCAGAGGGAGACTCTGCGGGTTTACCCTCCTTTTGGAGGAGGACCAGACACGCACGCTTTCAAACCTTGGCGAAGGTTCCCCGGCTCAGGTTAGCATTTAACACTTCCCTGAAAGCCGGGGCGAGGACCTCTAATGCTAAGGCCATGACAACTCCGGGAACACCGTCCGGGCCTGGGGCTTTCTTGCCCCTGTCCCGCTGCTCCCGGATGGCCCCGGACAGCTCCCACTCAGAGACCCGGAACTCGTCCGACCATTCAATGGTCGGCGTCGGGGCGCGCTCCGCCGTTCCCTCCGCCTCATCACTGGGAGGAAAGAGGGTACTAACTACGCACCCCAGTAGTTCCGGCTCCAATCGCTCCGAGACTGGGGACGCCCAAGGACGGAGCTTCCCTAGCACCGTCTTATATGGGCGCTCCCACAGATCGTCTCGGAGGGTGAGCAGGAGCTCGTCCCAGGCCTTGGCCTTGGCAACGGTAATCGCTCGCTTGAGGGCCTTCGCCGCCGATCTGTATTCCCTTTACAGATCGTCGACCATCGGCTCCGAGTCACCGTCCATAAAATGACGGCGCCGAGCGCGGGTGTAACGGCGGCGGGCGTGGCCGGTCACTCCTCTTAACTCGGCCAATTCGTTCGACCACCAATACACAGACTTCCTAGGGGGCTGGTCGCGGACCCGGGGCATTGCTACGTCGCAGATCATCTGCAACGTGCCCCGGATCCATTCAGTCCCCTCTTCTGCCCCGCGCTCCCTGGCCGGAGGCCAGGCGGAGCCGATAGTTACGGCTCTCATCAGGTCCCCGTTCAGCTTTTTCAGCGCCCATCTGGGCGCCGAAGGGATGCCACGCCGGGGGGGGGGGGTGTCCACTGACAGGCCTGTCGCCACCGCCACGTCCATCAGAACGTAGCAGTGGTCTGAGAGGATTTCTCCAACCCAGACCCTCCAGTTGGACACGAGGCGCAAGGCGGCGGCGGTCGCGAATGAGACATCCACGATCGACCAGCCATTCCATCTCACGCACGTCGGTACGGAGCCCCGGTTTAATAGCCGGAGTTCCAGGGCCTGGAATTCCCTCACTCCATGGATCTCGCATTGAGGTCCTCCAGGACCAGCTAAATAGGGGGCAATCATTACGCCCAGCCGGTCCAAAAACGCCTCTAGTTCGGCCAGGCCACAATTCGGCGAGCTGTAGCATCCCACAATTGAAAACCTTCCCCATTTTACTAAGATCATCCCCCTGTCCCGATCGATCTCGGTACAGGGAGGAGCCGCTCTGTCACGGCTAAACCACATGGCCACGGAGCCCTCCGCTTCTCCAAACCAGTGCGGATGGGTGGGAACGCAGAAGGGCTCCGTGGCCACCCCCACCTCCACTGCCAGGCCAACCCCAACCTCCGCCAGGTGCTGGACCATGAGGTCCTGTGCCCGGCGGCATCTATTGAGGTTGGCCTGCAGTATCCGGAGGGGGGGCCTACCAGCCATAATTTAAGTGCTGACGGGTTTCCCCTCCGCCGCCGACTGTCCCGGGGGAGGGTCCCCCGGCGTCGGTTCCACTTCCATCTCGTTCTGTGAGGGGGCGGGGGTAGAGTAGCCCCCCATCCTCCTCTGCTGTTGCAGGGGGTGGGTCCACACTACTACCTCCTTTGCGACTCCTCCTTGATTTCGATGGCAGGGAGCACGCCTTGCTCTCAGCCTTGTAGTTGGCCGGCTTCTCCGCCGCCGCGCAGACAACGCAGCGGGGGGGCGCGACACAACCAGCCGCCCGGTGGGATGTGTCCCCGCACGTGTAGCACAGGTCCGATCGATCGACCGCCGCAGTGCACCGCTGCCGAACGTGACCTAAGGCCAGGCAGCGGAAGCACTGCAGCGGTCTGGTTGCCAGTACAACCACCTGTGCTACGGACCATCCCACCTTCACCTTCTTCGCCCTCTCAATTTTGAGGGCTGCCGCGGAGGGGCACTGTACCCAAACGGTGCCTAGCCCATTGGGGGGGATTTTTATTTCCCCCACCCGTACCAACTCGGGGGTACAGCCACCGCCGCGGCCACCGCGGTCACCACCTCCTGGGTGGTGACGGAGATCTCGAAGCCCATCAGAGGGAATTCCGCCTTCTTTACGGGCCTCGATACTCTAACGTCCATCCCCCCCAATGCCGACGACATTCTAGCCGCCAGGGCATCGGCCTTGAGGGCCCCCTCTGCGTAATCCATCTGAATAATCAGACCCCCGTTGATGGCCCTCTTCCAGGTGAGGGCCTCTATGCCGAGGACCCCCAGATCGATGCCCTGACGGGCCACTGTAATGGCCTCCGTACGGTTATCGTAACCGCTGCCGAACGGGGAGGGGCCACCACGCAGGGCGCCGACTTCGCCCTGGTTCCGGGCTTGCCCTTTGGGGTAGATACCCGAGCGCCAGACGGGATCAATGCCGCGGCCGCCTCCCTCCCGGCCCGACGGCCCACAACCTGCGCCCAGACCTCTCCAACGAGGGGGGTCGGGGCCGCAGGCCAGTCCGACGGCTGCTCTCCCAAAACACCTCCACTCCCAGCTTTCTTTTTCTTCTTCTTCTTTTTCTTTTTCCTGCTCCACTCGGCGGGGGGGATCACCCCGCTAAGAGGGACAGAACGTCCCGGCAGTGTAGTAGCAGGGGCGCCGAAAACGGGGACCCTCAGCTCCTCAGCCGATCGGGTCTCAGGAGTCCTCAACACTCCCACCCCAGGAGAGGGGAGAGCGCCCCGCCGGTCCAGCCGGAGCTCCCGGCGAAACGAATCCAGTTTCATGTCGATGAGAGCCTCCAGCTGGACGAGCAGGACGGCATCCCCTCTGGGCGCCACTTTTGGCACCCCCGCAATAGTCGGGCCCGCGGCCGCGACAGTCCCGGAGACCCCCGGGGCAGGTAAGGGGTGCGGCGGCGAGGAGGGGGCATCTTGCCTCCTCTTCATCACCATCAACTCCTCTTTGATGGCCCCAAGGGTCTCCCGGGTCTCCCGGAGCTCCTTCTTCAAGGAGAGATTCTCCGCCCGCAGTTTGTCCCATAAATCTGGGACGGGCGGAGAATCCGCCAGCACGACGGCAGAGGGAGCGGCGATGGGGGAGCCGATAAACGGCCTCGAAACCCCCCTCCGCTCCAGCTCCCTTGCCAGAACCCCAGCTCGGGACACCCGCGACCCCCCGACACCCCTCTCCTCGCTCGGGGAAGAGAACCCAAAGGGGTTCCCGCCCGGCCGAGGAGGGACGTTTCCGCACGCGACAAGGAGGGGACAGAGGCGAGTTCCGGCTCGCGTCTGTCTCTTCCCCATGTCCCACCCCCCCGGTCGCCCCCCGTATAAAGGATAAAAATAAAATAAAATAACTAAGATAAATAACATATTAAAATAACAGAAATCAATAAATAAGATAAATGAAATATATATATAAAACAGGACAAGGGCAAGGACGAGTCAGTGAGTAAAAGAAATAAAATAAAATGTAAACAGATAAAATAAAATAAAATAAAATAACATAAGGGGTGCTCCGCCTCGCCCCCCCACCCCGCGACCTGCGCCTTAAAAAGACCAGCCCCCCTTGGCGGCGGTGGGGGTACTACGTACTCCCACGTAGTCTGCGGCCCCTTATAGGGCCGCCAGCCTCCTGGCGGAGAGGGGGTCGGATTCCCTCTCCCTCTCCACTGCCTCCTTCTGCTTCATCACAACCTCGCAGAAGGAGGCAAACGCTGCCCTTGCCCTCTCGCCGCCGATCATGTGGTCGACCACGACTGGCAACGAGAGGTCCATCCCAAATACGCCCCTGAGGACTCTGCGCGGCTCCGACCATGCTGGACATTCTTCCAGTGTATGCCGCGCAGAGTCCCGGACCTCGCCGCAGTAGTGGCACTGCGTCGTCGGTTCCTTCCCGATGCGACACAGGTGCCCGGAGACCACCTGTGTCACGTGGTAGGTGAGCTGTATCCGACTCCCGCACCATTTCTCCAGAATGAGCAGGAGTGCCCGGACAATGGGCCGGTCTGAGTCGGCAGAAGCAACTTCCTCCCGCCACCGGACCAGGATGTCCCACCGGGCCTGGCGCCTCAGCACTTCGACCTCCTTCCCTTCGGGGCATAACTTCCCACGGCGGACGGAGCAGGCAATTTGGTAAGTAGTTGCACGCTCCAACATCATGCCCGCGAGGAGGCACGCCGCCTCCCCGGAGATGGTGCGAAAACCCCGTATGGTCCGAATGGCCAGCCGTCGTTGCATGCGATTTGCGTGCAACATGTTGCGCCGTCTGGCCATTCATTTTTCGGACCACACGGGGGCTCCGTAGAGGAATTTTGATTGCACCACCCCCGAGTAGAGGCGACGCACCCGATCATCGGGCCCCCCGATATTGGGCAACAGCCGTCCTATGGCAGCTGCCACCCTATCGACTCGGGGGACCATACGGTCGAAGTGCTCTTCGAAGCACCAGCGGCTGTCGAGAGTCAGGCCGAGATACCTCATCTCGTCCTTCACCTTGACAGAGGCATCACCCACCCGGATTCGGAGTTGGGGCGGCTGCCGGCTCCGAGTCAATGCATGTAGCCACATTGCCTCGGTTTTGCCGGCAGAAATCTCCAGCCCCAGTCTCCGGATCCCACCGACGACGCAGCCCACCGCTGCTTGCGCCAGGCTCTGGGTCCTTTCGGTAGTCATTTGCCTAAAATTTATTTTTTTTCCAATATAATGTACATTATTATCTCCGGGTGGAGGATCTTGAGTCCGGGTCCACTCAGTAAGTCTTTCGCAGGCCCTCGATCCACCACTAGGTATATACGCTTAACTATCGATTTCGCTTATTACAATTGTCTTACGCCGTACACTAATTTACTAGAGAAAACTAACCCAATATCGCAAACTATCCTACAGCTATTTATTCGCTTTTACCACAAAATTTTCTAACTTTTTTCTCGCTTCGTTTTTCCGGTCGTAACCTCATCTAATGCGTTGCTTTCCGAATTTGCTTTCCGAGTACCCACTCGGGGGGTTTCCCGCGTGACAAAAAATTTTCAGTGATTAGCTTATTTATTTTTTGCGGCCAGAGTTCTTATTTTTTCGTCCTCTTTCACTTGATACCCCACATGGGGGAGCTCAGAGGGCAAATAGGAACGTCTTCTACCTATCTCGCTGTCTCTCTTTTCGTGTAGAGGTTTATATCTATCCTTCTCCCTCGCACTCGCACTTCTATACGAAAATTCAAAAACTTTGAATTTTTCTAAACCTAACTTAGCCTATAACTATACTAAAACTAGCCCTAAAATTCTACAAAAAATACAGGGGGATTCCTAATCGAGTTTTCTAGGAGATACGCGGTTCGCCTTCCCGTAATTCAGCTCAGGAAAAAAGTTCTAAAAAACTTGTTTCAAACTGGGCCAAACCTCGTGAACCTGCATGCCCTAGCCATTCCGATTTTAATTGCCTATTATTTTTCTGCTGTTCTGTAGGCCCGTTATGACCCCCTCGCGAAGCATCCGTTTTATATATGGCCCTGTCTCTTCTAACTCAACCCGCGTAGCCTTGAGCTCGAATCTCGATCTTTATAGTCGTATTCACACCGAAATTTGAACAGAACTTGTCTAATATTTGATTACTCTACTATCCGAATCAAATGGGAGTTGGAAGGAGGATGGGATAGACCCTCCCTTGTTCGACTCCCACTTCAAACTTATCACGAACCCGTGGAGTTTCCGAAAATTTTGCAAATTCCGTTAACTTTCTATTAATTTCTTATTAATATAGCCTTTCTAATATTATTAATTAATTCTAGAACTACTTAGGCAACTAGCCCGAAAACCAAAACTCAAAACTGCTATATAAGTGTATCCCGAACCGAATCGACTGGATCTCAAAAACGAACTCAGGCTCCTTCACGTCTCTCCTTCGACGACTACCAACGTGTCATCCGCATAGCAGATTAGATGGACGCCGAGGGGAAGATGGAACCGTAACCTAACCCTAACCTTTTTTTTTTTAAGAATGTGGGGGAAAATGCATTACGCAGACCCCAGAAGGGGGTACTGTGGGTCTCACGTCACAGATGGCCACTAAAAAACCTCAACCACACCCGGGACAGTCAATGGACCGCCCCTCTACTATCTTTGTCCCAATCCATCGTCGAGATATGCGGACCCGTTTTCCACATTACTCGCATATCTCGAGGATCGGGTCTATCTCCATACCTGTTCTTAGCAATAAACTTGTTTACTTAATTACTTTATTTATTAGTTTGTTTATTAATTTAATTCATTTTATTTTCTTTTCTTTCAGATATCAATCGGACTCATCGGTGGCGACAGCATCTCTCTGGCATTGGCGTTGGCTCCACTTCTTTCTTGGACTTCATCACCTGGTTGACGAACTCGCTTACAGACTTCCAATCATCAGGAATACGGGTAAGAATCTCTTGGAAATTATCCGATGTTAATTTCTCTTTTATTTCCTGTTCCATTTTTTGTCGAACAAAAAAAGAACGTATGAGCAGGATCATCCTGGATGTCGGGACACCACCAACAACAATCATCAGGAGACTTGCGGATTCTCTTGAGGTAAGTACTAAATACTC
>CM052269.1:46679-64318 GCA_028455795.1 Lasioglossum marginatum
TACACGGGTTCCTCGTCTTTCAGTACAATGCTCATTTCTACGTTCACTTTCTCAACTTTTCTAGACGCGTACTCGGCAACAACATTCTTGACTCTTTCTTGAATTATCGTTTATCGCAATATCGTTTATATGAGCTACATCTACATCGTCACGCTCGCATACGATTCGAAAAACTTCCGGAATACTATTATCGATGTGTTTACCGGGGACTGGACTTTCCTCGATCGATATCTCTTGACCGTTTCTGAATAAACTTTATTTTATTTAAAAAGTCTGCGCCTAGTAGTAAATCGTGCTTTAATAAATCCTCGGAAACTACGTGGAATTCAATTTCATATACGTGTTCATCAATTTCAACGGTGGTTACAAATTTGCCTAATGTCTTATGACCGTTTGACCCGATGCCCGCAAAAGTCGTTTCGCTAACCTTTAAACACGGTGCTCCTATTCTTTCAAAACAAGACGCACTCATCAGCTAGATGATAGATTAGATCACTTGCGGTGTCTATTATGGACATAAGTTGAATATTATTTACTCTTACCAGTTTACAGGATTGAGCCGAAGGAAATCGTGTTACTAATTTCACCATTTTTTGGCTGTCGCTTTCTCGTTTCGGACAGTTCGGTGCAAGATGTCCATGCTGGCCGCACCGAAAACACTTTGGACCGCGAGACTTCGCTGGACAGTCGGCACTGAGATGACCCTCCTTGTTGCAGTTGAAGCATCTCCTCGGAACCTGGTCCTTCCGGAACGCTTCCCCTCCGTTTCGGCTTATTGTTGGCCTCCGCCGCTCATCAGTTAACGAATTCCCCGCGTAGCCCGTTGCTGGAAGCGTCAGCTGTTCGAATGCTACTAGCAACGCTTCTGGCGTCTTGAAACAATGCATCTTCGCCTGTGTCCTCAGAGACCTGTCTGGAATGCCCTCGATGATATGATCGACTAGCTCAACCTCGTCGTCTATCGGTATACGGTTCGCCTTTATAATTTTATCGTGGAAATAGTCCTCGAAAGATTCGTTCTTTTTCCACACCCGCTCCCGCAATCGGTCGCGCAGGAGGATGTTGCTCGGCCTGTGATAAAACATCTGTTCGAACTTCTTGAGCAGATCGTCAGCGAGCAGTTCAATAAATTCAGATCGCGAGTGAACCCAATCTCTCGCTTTTCCCCGAACACGCATTCCCATCAGCACTTTCGTCTCGTCATCGTTCAATCTGTACGTTCTCCGTAACATCTTTATCTGTTTCTCCCACGTCGGATAGTCTTCCGATTTCCCATCGAAGTACGCAGCTCGGCGACAGTTTTCACACCAACTCATCCGCGTATGTTTTCCGCCGCCAGGTTCACGTCTTCCGAACCCCTCGAATCTCGCTCTTCTTGCAACAACGCGAGTTCTCGTCTCATCAATTCTAGTTCCCTCTTTGCTATTACCCTCTCCCGATTCAGAAGGGTAATCTCTCGACGAACCTGCTCTGGGTCTTCGTTCCTCACGGTATTGTCCGAACGATGAGTCTCGCTCACGAAATTATCTCTCTCCGCAGTTCCGCTGCTCTGACCATGGATCGTGTTCCAATAACCACGCTATAAGCTCGGACTTAACACCGGACGTCTGCAAACCGTGACTTCGCAGAATGTCTTTAAGTTCTGCTACCGAAAGCGCGTTTACTTCTCGACACGACATCGCGGATGTAGTTCCGTAATATTTTCAATCACAGCACTGAAACGTCTTCGCACGCACTGGCTTTAGGACGAGCCGCCTAAAATGTAGGATAAGATACGTCAGTTAAGAAATAACTCAATAATACAACAAGAAACGTATAATGTTTTAAACTCAACGTCAAATACAATCAAACAAGCGCGCTGAATTAATGAAACCTCCATCTGAGAAACACGTCTTTTTCATTCAACCGTCACATTCCAAATCGCAATTGATAAACAAAACGAAAACCGCAATTGTCGTGTCGTTACTGTTGCTAATATCAAATATTCAGGGGAGTTCACAACGGCATCACCACCGGCGTCACCACCCTACACATGTGTTATGATATACCATATTACTTGTAAATCCGATCACGGATGAATTTCGTGTTTTTGGTCAATTGTGTGCTAACGAGTCGTGACAGGTTCTTAATCCACACATAATGCCGCACACTACTGTCGGCCTGGTCTTGTATGTACAGCAAGTTAACGTGTCGATTCCTCTTCTGATTAGCGAGACGAAGTGAAAAAAATGTGAATGATTTTGCCCTTTTTTTCTTCTCGAAGATGTCTTCAAAACCATACACATTGATGGAAATATCGTTCAACTTTTCGAACCGGATAATTTGATTCAGCACCATGGGAAACTCGATATCTTCGAAGCTTAATACAGTTGTGTATTGAGGGTACGAACTTTGGCGGTTTATGTTGACTGTCGCTGGATACAGAGTTGCAATCACCGACCATGCAAAGCATGCATTGTCTTTGGAGTGAACATTAATTGTAGCTTTCTTCAACGCTATTTCTCTCGGTACGTTGATCTGACACCCAGCATGCAGCGAGTTAAATTTGTTGATACCGACTGTAAGATTGAGTATTCGCGACAACGCCCATCCGCTATCCCGTTCCTGAAATTCTTCCAACGACGTTAGGATCGGCCCCACGATGCACAGCTCGTACATCTCTTCGAGATCGGTTGTGTAAAAGATTTCACAGTTTTTTGTGCTCACACTTTTGCGCGAGCGTTGATCACCTGTCACAAATTCACCATTAAACACAGCGTTCACTTTTAACCTTTTGCACTCGGAACTATTTTAACTAGAAAATTAAACATTTCTTCCGATCTAGAATATATCCATTCCCTATGATTTTTGAAATTTTATGGATATGAAATTGGTATAATAATTCATGCAATACCTAAATGTTTAGTAATTGGTTAGATACCGATATATTTAATAATGAAAACAATATTTTGAATAATGGTACAGCAATTTTTAGTGGTGCCTCAGAGGGGACAACCGAGTGCAAAGGGGTAAAGACTTATGTTTTCCCAAAGCGTTCCGTATTTTTTCAAGCACAATTTCCCTCGCGTTCTGGAGGAAGCTGAGAGGTTCAATGTAATTGGAATTAATAACGGCGCCTATTAATATGCGACCCTTGAAAGCTGTGTCTATTTCACGCCATAAGAGTCCTGTGCTTGTATGTCCAGCACCTTCATGTATGAAACGCCTTCGCAAGGAATATTTTAAACTCTCAAGAGCTGCGATACGTGCGATCAATGATTGTTGAATACCGATCGATAATCGAGGACGTTTTGCCCGATTATGTTCTTCAAGCAACTCGAGGCATTCGTTGCACTTTTCCTCCCAAGCAAGGTATTCTTCCTGCAATCTTAAGCGATCAGATTGGTCCCACAAATGGCGTTCAATTTCTTCCATGACTGCGTCGTTTTTTGTCTCACAATCGGCGACTGAACAAAGCTTATTGGTGGGGTGCACATATATAGCCTCTCCAAAACAACTGAATCAGCGAAAGCGTAGTCTAGAAACCGTCGCTAATATTTTCAGTCTCATTCGCTCGCGATATTGTATCCGTGTCTCGAAACGTTTATAAATATTTCATTCCTGTGGCCCCAAAAATGCTGACGCTGCAGTTTTTTGCACGTGTTTTTGCATGGGAGTTTCCCAAGAGGTATCATATTTCAAGGTCAATCAAATAGCGTCTTAAACGAATTAGTTCTAACGCTGCAGTTTTTGCATGGGAGATTCCTGTTCGTTCCTGTTCGTTCCTAAGGGGTATCATATTTCAACCAAATAACGTCTTAAATGTTGTCAGTTTTCAAGGTCAACCAAGTGTATTACTCAGCATGTTAGAAAGAGTTAGCACATTTTTGGCTATGTTTTTGCTATGTTTGCACTTTCAAAAAAAGGTATGAAACGCTATTGTTGGTTAGAACGGCAAAGTGTCAACTATGTGGTCCGCAACCGTCAACTCCCGAGCAACGCGAGAGAATAATGAGTTTAATCCTCCGCAGTTACACACACAGTAAGTACTCCAACAACCGCTAAAAAATGCTGTTCACTGTTTCTTTGCAACAATTGAAAAAAAATTTCCTTACTAATTGTTTCTTTTCTTATCAGCGCTGATAATTCGGAACAGAGGATCCCCCGCGTGGTGCATATATTGGGTAGGCGATATGCCTTGACGAATACATTCTACAAGTACCTTGACATTGGGCTTCGAATTGGTGGTTGCTGCTACGTTGAGTTGGCTATAGAAGACAATCGTGACAATGAAATTCACTTTTCTATGGCTACGTGGAAAGATTTTCTACGGAAGAGAGAAGACATTCTGCGGAACATTGTCAACTCAGGGAATGCTATGCATGTTGGTGATATAACTGTGGAATTCTGTCGGTTAAATGATGATGTAAAGCTTGCAAAATTATCAAATTCGACTTAGTGCATACAGATTGCTCAGAAAACGATGAAAAAGTTGTTTGATTTGGAATATCGTATCGACCACATGTACTCGTGGCTATCGGAGAACCTATATTCTGTACAAACAAAATATTGTAATTTTATGCGAATAATATCTAATGTTACCAATGATTTTGCAAAAGCAATTCCGGAACATGAAGATTTTGAACGCAATTCATTAATAAACACCGAATTGTTAGCTTTAGGCTTAGATTTAATGCTAGTAAAATAAAATCATAAGGTTATTCTGGCATTTCATGTGTGATTTCCTGTCCCGAGATTCCTGTTCGTTCCCACAAATAACGTCTTAAACGAATTAGTTCTAACGCTGCACTTTTGCATGGAAGATTCCTGTTCGTTGATAAGGGGTATCATATTTCAACCAAAAAGCGTCTCATTCGAAAAAATGCTGACGCTGCAATTTTTGCACGTGTTTATGCATATTGCCGCTGTGAGAGTTATTCTTTGCGATATATACCAAAATGGACGTCATGGAAGTGGTGGGGGATCCAAGGTGGTGGGGGTAAGAGAGAAACGCCATTGTCAACATCCTGCGAACCAACGGAAGTCACTTCTGTGACGTCTACTCCGGGTGGGAGTATGCCGCGGCGGTATGACCCCGGGGGAGGGTATGACCCTGAGGGGCAACGACGTTGGGGGGTATGACCTTGGAGGCAATGACCCCGCGGGGGAGTCCCCGGAGGGGGGCGGGCGGTCCTTTACCCCAATGGGGGTAGGGGGGAATGGGGGGATCCCCCCTGAGTTAGAATCCCCATAGTCTTACTACTGATGTTGGAACACTTCACGCAGATGCTGCTGGTGATTGTCGAACGTCGCACTGACCACAATGATGTAGTCCAGGTAGGCGAACGCGTGCAGCTCTAGTTCGGGTCCGATGATTCGGTCTAGCAGGCGCTGGAACGTGGCAGGAGCCGAGTGCAGGCCGAACGGCATGATTGCAAACTGAAACAGTCCCTTTCCTGGTACGGTGAATGCAGTGAGCGGGCGGCTGTCGTCGTCGAGCGGTATCTGCCAATAGCCGTTTTTGAGGTCCAAGGTGATCAGGAATCTGGCTCCTCGGAGCTTATCCAGGGTGGCCTGGATGTATGGCAAAGGATATGCATCCTTTTCGGATCGCTCGTTCAACTTGCGGAATCGTGGTTTTCCGTCTTTCTTCTTGACCGTCTTCTTCTTACCACGACGCACAGACTGTAACAGGCCTGTCTGATGCAGGTCTGTCACAACTGTATCATAAAACTCTAGCATAATGCTTGTACATATACCTAAACGGACCTATTGACATATACCTGAACGGATCTTTGCAGGTGCAGAGATAGTTAATTTTTATGATTCTGACCGCGCATTAATCACCGACGAGGATTAAGTACAATGATCGTCGAAGAAACTGGCCTCCTTAATCCTAGCTTTTGAGGGGATTGGCAGCGGTCGCAAGAGTTAGACCACCCACCTTTCGGTACCAACCAATTACAAATGGATATTACTTACTTCCCTTACCAATACCTATGCGTATTTTCCAAGTTCCTCTTCCTTTTACTTGTAAAAAGGGTTGCTCCAAGGAAATGCACGAGAAATGAAATCAGTCTTCAACGGCATTTCAGAGAATTTGGACATTTGAAGATTTTTATAATGTCTGAGATTATTTCGCGCGCGAAAACTGTTAATCGCGAATCAAGGTGTATAAAGTATAGACGATTAATTCGTGCAATATGTGGCCAAAAGCAGGTCATTAAATCTGAAGTTCAGGCTGTAGATTACACAAATATTTTGAAAAAAGTGGTCCAAATGGGTGATGTATTATGTAAAAGTTGCCGTGTTCTGGTTTTTTTCTGTAAAGAAAGTGTGCATCAGAGAGCTTTGCGGTCTCGACCAATAACAATAGAAACCCATTTAGCTTCCACGTACATCGATCAATCAGATTCGCTTCAAACTCCTTCCGATCAGGCACCACATCTTTTGACCCGTCAGATTCTTTTCAACCCCTTTCCGATCAGGCACCTTCAGCCTCCATTTCTTTCGACCCGTCAGATTCTTTTCAACCCCTTTCCGATCAGGCATTTTCAACTTCCTCGTCTACCAACGAATCACATTCGTCATTACTCGAATGTAGCTCTTCACGTTCATAACTTTTAACCGTCCCATTAAACCAGATTCTCACTACATCCAAATGCCGTTTTCCAGAATGGTTTCTACGCACGCGTATTGTTTTGTGTGTGGCTCCAAAACCAATATCTCTACGGTTCCACCCGAAGCTAGAAAACAGGTGTTTGTTTTTAAAAGATTATATGTACCCAAAAAAATCGATGTTGTCCAGTACATTTAATAAAAAACGTTTCATTCAAGATGTAATTCTGACTTTAAGAATTTATTCATACAGTAGTTTAGTTGACGCGAACGAACTTCAAGATTATTTTGAATATTTGTCGCTTACTAACGACTCCACTATTCATGATAAAGTTGGCGATTTTACATTATCGGAGGAGAGACTCAAAGTATTCACGGGGTTAACATGGGAGAATCTCATCGAACTCCGTGAAATGATGCCACCAATGAGAAGCACTCGACAGCGTAATGCAACGCAAGCGATAGTTGGGTTTCTATTTAAATTGCGAACGGGAAATTCTGACAATCTTATAGCGGCAACGCTTGGGTTGGATCATGAACAAAAAATATCTCAGTACTGCAAATCTGTAATAGATAGTTTCGAAAAAACGTTCTTCCTCTTCATTTTGGAGTCGCAGCTTTTACCCGCGAACATCTCATAGAGAACGAAACCTCTAATATTACAAAACGATTGCACAAAATCGGCAACCACCTAGCGTTGATTTTCGATGGGACATATATGCGTCACCAGAAAAGTACCAACAACAAGTACCAACGAAAGTCATATTCAGGCCAAAAAAAGGTAATCACGGAAGACATCCACATTGAAGATTAAACCGCTTACGAAAGACAACTATGAAAGTTGGGCAGTGCAGATGGAAGCCGTGGCAGTAAAGAACGGTACCTGGAAGCACGCGAGCGGCAATATATCTAGACCAATACTCAAAGCGGGAACGGAAGAACAACAGTCCAGACTGGATCGAGAAAAATGGGACGATGATGACGCTAAAGCGAGGGCAAACTTGATAATTGCAATTGATCCTAGTTTATTGCGATTAGTAAAAGGGTTGAATACAGCTACGCAAGTGTTGAAGTCAGAATTTGCATCGGCAGGGCCAGTTAAGAGGGCGAGCTTGCTGAAGCGCATTTCAACGTTCAAGATGGCCGAAGGCGACGATCTCCGAACCCAGTTAATGGAGTTCTTCGACGTCATCGCGCAATTGGAATCGATGGATATTCCTATAAACCAGGAGTTGCTGTCTATATGCTGTTGATATGCCTGCCACCGAGTTTCAATATATTGAAATGTTCAATGGAGTCGCGGGACACCGTGCCGAAACCGGAATCTATAAGGCAGAAAGTTCTAGAAGAATTCGATTCGAGACCACAACAGCAGAATGACGAAAAACCTGAGGCGATGTGGGCGCAAGGGGGCAGGGGAAAGTTTCAAAATGGCCGAGGCGATGGAAGGAACGTTAATTCCCGCCAAATGACTGGAAGTAAGGCGAAAGAAAACAAGACATTCAAATTCAAGTGCTTCAGCTGTCATTGTGTAGGCCATAGAGCTGCCGAGTGTCCTGAGAAAGGTTCGACCAAAAATACAAAGCGCGAATCGTCAGAGTCGAGGTCGTAGGGGACGCGTTTCAAAGTATAGCAATAGAAGAGTTGCTATATGGACAATGCTTGTGTTAGACGCTGGTGTTTGGACAGTGGCTGTACATCGCATATGTGTAACGATGTAAATATTCTTCAAGAATGTACAAGTACGAAGAAGGAGAAACTGTTACTAGCCAGTGACGTTAAAATAGATTTGACGCGCGAGGTACGCCGTGTGTTGTGACCACGGAAGGAAAACAAAAGGAGTCCGTGAAACTTAACGATGTGTTGTTGGTAAAGGAGTTACGCACGAATCTGCTGTCGGTAACGAAGATCACAGATCATGGACACACTGTTCTGTTCGAAAAAGATAGGGCAATAGTGCGCGGAAAGGACGGAAACATAAAACTCGTTGCTAAACGCGAAGGAAATTTGTACTATTTTTGTGAGAAATTAGAAGAAGTGAATCTTGTAAATAGCGTTGCCGAGAATGTAGATGTGTGACATCGCAGATTAGGCCATTTGAATGTGCGTGACGTTCTCGAACTCTCGAGAAGAGGACTAGCAACCGGAATAAACGTTAAGAGTGAGAAACAATCACAGCCGCGCGATGTGTGTATGCGTGGGAAAATGACAGTATTGCCGTTTCCGAAAGGATCGCAGAGAAGCTCAGAAGTGTTGAATGTAGTGCATTCTGATGTGTGGGGAGCAGCAAGGACAGAGTCATTTAGTCATTCGAGGTACTTCGTTACCTTTATTGATGACCATAGTCGATGATGTGAAGTGACCTTTCTTCGAAACAAAAGTGACGTGTTACAAGCATTTAAAGAGTACAAAGTGCTAGTTGAAAATCGAACTGGTAAACGAGTAAAGTGTCTGATGACGGATAACGGACGAGAGTATTGTAACCGGGAATTCGATAACTTTTTGAAGGAAAACGGTATTTCTCAGCGGTTGACAGTGACTCACACGCCACAGCAAAATGGCGTTGCTGAGCGTAAAAATCGAACTCTCGTGGAAATGACACGTTGTTTATTAATGCAGACAGGGCTAAAATGTGCTTTCTGGGCTGAAGCGCTTGCCGCGTCGAATTATCTAAGAAACAGGTGTCCGACAGCGAGTTTGGCAGGTCATACTCCGTATAAGTATTGGTATAAGTATATACCGGACGTGAGCAGTCTGCGAGCGTATGGAGCCAAGACATACGTTCTGCGAAAGGAATCTGGTAGAGGAAAATTCGAACCCAAGGCGAGAGAAGGCGTCCTGGTAGGATACTCTGAAGAATCCAAGGGATATCGAGTGTACGTTCCTGAAGACAACAAAGTTGTGGTAACCAGGGATGTAAGATTCGTTGAAGAAGGGTTGATAGAAGAGTTAGCGGAGAGAGAGAGAAAAATCGAAGATGCCAACGAGTCAACGAAACAGTTCGACGAAGGCGAGGATAGAATTGAGATACAGATTAACTCAAACGAAGACGGTGGGCAGACTGCGATGAGAGACAATCCGTCGGTGCCGCAGACTATAGTAGACCCATCCGCAGGATCATCTGTGAGCTCATCAGCGGGTTAGGTTCAACGCGAGGAGTCGGCAGATCAAGACTAGTGCGCTCAGGCAGTAGAGGAAGACCGAGAAAAATACACCAAACGAGATCGGTTAGCAGTGAGTCAAGAACGTGTGAAGAAGAGACCGAAGAGCCTGATGATGTGCAAATAGGAAACCAATCCGATTTAGAGGATGAAGTGTTCATGAACGCTGCAGATGATGATATTCAACCGATAGAGATGGCGAATCTAGTTGATCTATCGTTGAAGAGCGCGATGAGTAGCCATGAATCTCAAGAGTGGTTAGAGGCAATTGCCGAAGAAATAAGAGCGCTAATAAAACACAATACATGGACACGTGTAGATCGACGTAAAGACAGAAAAGTCATCACGTGCAAAATTGTTCTGCGAAACAAAATGAGGCCGAATGGGAGCTTGGACCGCAGAAAAGCAAGAGTTGTGGCCCGAGGATTCACTCAACGTGAAGGAATCGACTTTGCTGAAACGTTTGCGCCGGTAGCTCGCTTAGACTATGAGGTTGCTGATCGCTTTGGCAGCAAGAAAGAATCTACAAGTCTTTCAACTGGATGTGACTGCCGCGTACCTGAATGGAGAGCTGGACGAGGAAATCTTCATAGAGTACATCGAAGAAGCGCTTAGTGAAATAGTGCGTAAAGATGGCAAAAACAGTGGAATTGGTGTGAAAGCGTGCAAAATGCTTCGTGATTTGCGTGAAGGTGAAAAAGTGTGTCGATTGAACAAGGCGCTGTACGGCTTATGCCAAGCCGGTAGTCATGTAGTTATGTATATTGTAGTTATGTATGTTGACGATATTTTGTACACATCGAGCTGCGAGAAAATCTCCTGTTGCGGGAGATTCGAGCGGGTTTGAGTAAAGCGTTCGATATTAAAGATTTAGGCTTTGCGAGTTGTTGTTTAGGTATCGAGATCGAGAAAAAAGGTGGTGAGATTAAATTGAGTCAAACGGGATATGTGAGAGACTTATTGAAAAAGAACCGTAGAAATATTGGTTTTGGAGCCATACACAAAACAATACGCGTGCGTAGAAACCACTCTGGAAAACGGCATTTGGATGTAGTGAGAATCTGGTTTAATGGGACGGTTAAAAGTTATGAATGTGAAGAGGTACATTCGAGTAATGACGAATGTGATTCGTTGGTAGACGAGGAAGTTGAAAATGCCTGATCGGAAAGGGGTTGAAAAGAATCTGACGGGTCGAAAGAAGTGGAGGCTGAAGATGCCTGATCGGAAAGGGGTTGAAAAGAATCTGACGGGTCAAAAGATATGGAGACTGACGGTGCCTGATCGGAAGGAGTTTGAAGCGAATCTGATTGATCGATGTACGTGGAAGCTAAATGGGTTTCTATTGTTATTGGTCGAGACTGCAAAGCTCTCTGATGCATACTTTCTTTACACGGCAACTTTTACATAATACATCACCCATTTGCACCTTTTTTCAAAATATTTGTGTAGTCTACAGCCTGAACTTCAGATTTAATGATCTGCTTTTGGCCACGTATTGCACGAATTAATCGTCTACACTTTATACACCTTGACTCGCGATTAACAGTTTGCGCGCGCGAAATAATCTCAGACATTATAAAAATCTTCAAATGTCCAAATTCTCTGGAATGCCGTTGAAGACTGATTTCATTTCTCGTGCATTTCCTTGGAGCAACCCTTTTTACAAGTAAAAGGAAGGGGAACTTGGAAAATACGCATAGGTATTGGTAAGGGAAGTAAGTAATATCCATTTGTAATTGGTTGGTACCGAAAGGTGGGTGGTCTAACTCTTGCGACCGCTGCCACCCCCCCCCCCCCAAAAGCTAGGATTAAGGAGGCCAGTTTCTTCGATAGTCATTGTACTTAATCCTCGTCGGTGATTAATGCGCGGCCAGAACTATAAAAATTAACTATCTCTGCATCTGCAAAGATCCGTTCAGGTATATGTCAATAGATCCGTTTAGGTATATGTACAAGCATTATGCTAGAGTTTTATGATACAGTACAATACAGGTTTATGATACTGTACATCCATTACTATTGTAAAAAGAAAATGACCTTTTTAAAGGTCATGCAGTATCACAAGTTAGTACAAGTCTTTCTTTCAAATAACTGTAAACGGGGATTTCTTTCTCATGAATCTTACAAAAATAGGAATGGTTTAGATTCTTTGTACCTGAGTCCTCACTTTCAAAATACTGGTCTCATTTCCTCCCTAATTTTTTAAGACGTAGGGTTTAGAACTAGATTCATGAATTTTAATGTTAAGAATGTTAAACAGGACCGTCATGATGAATATATACAATCAGAGAATCGAGAAAATAATAGATACTCCAAAACTATTTTTATATGTATTTTACTTAAAAATGTTACTTAAATATTTTTAAAACATTAAAAAGATATTGTTAAACTATGAATAAACCATATAATATGAAATTGAAAAAATAAAATTTGATGTACCGAAAAAAGAACTTTGCTATATACAGGATTCGAACCCTAGTGTATCCGCTCCGTAGTCCGACGCCTTAACCGCTGTACTAATCAACGATGTTGTAGGCGTTGCGAACATTCAGGTATATATCGCACAGAATACAATTTTTTCTTTCTCTCAAATCACATTTTTTAGGTCAAACAATTGCTTGTTTCAATAAAAATTACTTAATATACACCCACGGTAAAGCCAACAAGTGCAACTTTCCTCCTCACAGCCAAACTATGGGGTTGTTTACGTGTTTTCTGTTTCCCGCCAAAATGTGTTTTCTAGGCGCGGAGTTGCCGTGGCGAAGGTGACAGACCTGCATATGGCAGGTCTGTTACAGCTCGAATGTTCGATTCACTCGGATGGATTTCTCCGGTAATTATATCTGCTAAAATTTTTATGCAAAAATTGTGGAGTGCCATACTCAATTGGGACAATCCGTTACCTGTCGATCTACAACAATTGTGAAATGCTTATTCAGCAGAGTTAAAAGAATTGCCACGTATTGCCATCCCGCGATGGATCGGGTCTGGAACTTCGATATTAAATTACGAAATTCATGGGTTCGCTGATGCTTCTCAACATGCATATGCAGCTGTAATCTTTTTACTCGTGGTCACCATTCCGGATCAAACAAGTCTACATTTACTGATCGCAAAGACTAAAGTTGCGCTATTAAAACCGCTGACGATCCCACGACTGGAGCTGTTGGCTGCCGTCATAATGGTTCAACTCATTGAATATGTTCAAGTAACTTTGAAAGTTACAAACTGTCCAGTTTGCTGCTGGACGGATTCCGCGGTGGCGTTGGCATGGATTCACAAGCATCCGAGCTTGTTAAAGACGTTTGCTGCTCATAGAGTCGCGGAAATACAAAGCCGTGTACCTAATGCAATTTGGCGACATGTACCTTCAGAATTTAACCCCGCAGACTGTGCTTCGCGTAGTCTTACAGTTTCCCAATTATCAACGGTGGCGTGGTCCTTCTTGGCTAATGAAACCTCCTAATGAGTGGCCAAATTCAACACCTTGTCCTCCCAATGAGGTCAAAGAAGAGATAAAGATCTCAGTCAAAGCGTTGCATGTTCAAGCTCACGTTGAATGGGATCTGCCTACACGCGTCTCTTCTTGGTTAAAGTTATTACGCGTTACTGCTTATTATAGTATTTCGCTTTGTATCGCGGTGTCAAGAAAAAGCTACGGTATTCGTAGACCGCGTCACAAGCGCTAAAGAAATTCGCTACACTTTCGGGAGGAAATTAAGGCCCTTGACAAAGGGTAAATCGTTACCTAAATTTAGTCCTTTACTACGACTTAATCTGTTTTTAGACACAGATGCCATTGTTCGCGTTGGCGGGCGGCTCCGTCCTATGAACTGTCACATTCTCAATGCTTTCCGATCGTTTTACCGAATCATCGGATCTCAGAATTGATTATAGCCGATTGTCACTTGAACATTGTTATTGAACATATTACACGGCGGTACTCAGTTGACCTTGAGCATCGTGCGTCAAGTATTTTGGATCATTAACGCTCGACGACTTGTACGTCGTTTAATTCATAAGTGCGTTAAGTGCGTGAGAGCTCGTGCTACCACTTCACAACAACAGATGGGTGACCTAGGTTAGAGTCACGCCTGCACGTCCGTTTTCTCACTGTGGGCTGGACTACGCGGGTCCGCTTCAAGCGCGCGTACTTCCCGGTCGAGGTTACAAAGCGCACAAAGTTTATATAGCGCTCTTTATATGTTTAGCCACGCGAGCTATTCATCTCGAACTAGTGCTCGATTATTTAACCGCTGCGTTCTTAAGCGCGTTCGATCGATTTTTATCGCGTCGTTCATTACCTTCCGAGATGTATAGCGATAATGGCACTAATTTTCAAGGCGCTGACAAAGAATTAAGTGTCGCCTTTCAGCGGGTCATAGCTGATCCTGCCCTCCGCTCTCGCTTGTCTGGTGATAGCATCAGTTGGCATTTTATACCCCCTGCAGCTCCTCACTTTGGTGGGATGTGGGAAGTTGGAATCAAAAGCGTGAAAATTCACCAAAAAGGATACTCGCTGCTCATACTCCTTCTATCGAAGAATTAAATACACTCCTTTGTAAGATTGAAGCGTGCCTAAATTCACGGCCTTTAACTCCATTAAGTGACGACCTCGAATCCTGCAAGGCTTTAACTCCGGGCTACATTTTAGTTGGTGGATCCATAAAATCTATTCCCAACCCGTCTATATTAGACGTTAATGAAAATCGATTGTCTCGATGGCAAACGATTCAATTGATGCACGAGAAATTTTGGAAGATATGGAGCAACGAGTATTTGCAAAACCTCGCAAGCTCGAGCGAAGTGGCATACTCAAGCCCCTAATTTGCAATTAGGAGATCTAGTACTGCTGAAAAGCACAACGCTCTCTCCAGCTAAATGGGAGTTAGGTCGTGTGACCAAATGTCATCCGGGAAAAGACGAACTCACTCGTGTAGTAACCGTCAAAACCGCAAGCTCTCAGTATGTACGTTCCATAACGAACCATAACGATTGGTTCATAAGTCGTTACTTTCCGATCCAGTAACATCCAGTAGTCTATTATAGACTGTGGGATTCCCCTCACTGGGTATTATCTCGCGCGTAACTTAAATTGTTATTTTTCTGATTATGTATTTAAACGCGAACATGCAGCTTGACAGCTCTGTTCATAGTTCTCATGCCTCCGTAAATTTAAGTTGCTTTGTCAATTTGCTTTGTTACTGTAATTTTGCGATTAATTCTAAGTTATTCCTTGTCCTTCTCATTTTCCTTCGCGGTAAGGACCGCAAGACGGGCGATATGTTCCGTATTCTAGTTATCAATTAATGTATCGATTCGTACATGACGCTCCATCTAGGAGAGATCTAATTAATTGTATCTCTTCCTAGTTCGTCCGTTACGATTATGGCGCTCGGTTACACGTTAACGGTTGCTATGCCGAAAAGAATCAGTTTCGCCTAATGCGTCAAACTGAGCACAAGTCACGCCTAATGCGTACAAGAGAGAACACGTGTCGAATAATACGTCCTAGAGAGCACTACGCGTAATCAACCGACTGTACAATCTTTGTGTTTGCAATAGAGTGAAGAAACTTAGAACCTCATCGCAAAAATAAAGAACTGATTAATCGCCGAGAATCCTTCTTAAATTCTTTGCGCAAACAACAACAATGCAAACTTTCTGAAGTGTATAGGATTAAAGTACGGGTGATGTATGTGTGTTGTCACGTCGTCTAGGATTGTCGCCAGAAGGGCGAAAACTCTAGCGACACCGGATATTTACGGGCCAGGAGGCCGAGCCGCGTTCGGCCGCACGAAACACGGTCTACCCGGGACAAAAGTTATTCGCAAGCTCGTCACTTCTCGAGACCTTCGCCAAGATATTCGGGCGCCAGGCACGGAAGGTGCCACACTAAGCTTTCTCAGCTACGAGCGTGTCGAGAAGCGTTCGTACGAACCTGCGGCAACCGATAATCGAACGAGAATTTCCGCGAACGGGCACAAGGGACTACGCGGGGCGGACACGAGGCGTTTCCCGCGGCGGGAAGGTTTCTCACTCAATGAACGTTCTCAGAATTTCGGCTAACAATATAACAATAACAATTTATTCGGCTGATGTTACATCCTTGCTGCCGGCAGCGACCGGCAGCGTTTTGAGGTTAGCCGGCGCCCGACAGGTGGTCGGCGAGGGAAGATCGTTGCACGCGCAATTTGCCCTCGAGACGCGTCGAATCCGGCAGCAATGCGATGTCGACGTTGGCGTACGCGATTCCGTTGGATCCGATTGCCCGGATTCCGTTGGAGAACGCGTTACAACTAGCTTCTCGTCGGCAGAGCAAGTCCCGGAAATACGACGAGAGCACGTGGTGGCGAAGCATCGTGGAACGAGACGAGGTTGGCGTGAAATCTACAACGACACGCGGATCCTCGCAAACGAAAAATAGTGCCGTGCAACCGCAAAATATTATTTCCCGCGCGTTCGTTGCGCTACGGATTCTCAACGTTCGCGAATTTACTTTTCCGCGAATACCGGCAGCTCGAAGCCGCGTCGGTGTTTCCGCGACGCAATAATGGACACGACACGCTTACCGAGCCAACGCGAGAAAGATCACTTATCGAAAGGAATTCTGACAGAAGCTTATCCAGCTCGCTTCGCAATTACAAATACTTTAATTTTACGCAATCGTTAACTTGTTAAGTGACTGCTCGCCAACGAAGAAGTGATCTCATACGCGATGACTCGGGAATGCGGAAGCGGAGCGTCCTCCCCTTTCCGCTCTCTTCCCCCCGCGTACGATTCGACACTATCGCTAGTGGTTTTTCGGACGAGACCTAGCCCCGCGCGACGGTCACTGGCGTCCGGCGATTCGTCGGTTCTCCGGCAGTTGGCGTTCGCTGATTCGCCGCTTCCCTATGAGGTGATCGACGCGAGCCAATCCGGCAACTGGTCAGGTTTCTCTCCGGATGAGGCGACGGCAAGGCAGCTAATGTCGGCATGCCCCCGTTGGCGCCTCCAGGTTGTCCACCCTGTGCCGCGTTGATCCCTCGCTTCCTCGGTGTGGGAGTTTTCGCCCGCGCCGCTTGTTTTCCTTTTTCTCGGCGGGAAGAGGTGCTCCGGGTCTCTTCCCGGGGCCCGGTTACGGTCCTGCGGAACCGCGTCGCGCAAATTGGCGCGACGCTCAAAAACATGAATACTCGTCCGTGCCCAGGGCGAGCGCTTGCCACTGCCCATCTCGCTTTTACTCTGCCAGAGGGTGAGTGATGCCCACTTGGACGCCGACCGATTGGACGCGTTTCTTTTGGACGCTGGGCCGATTGGATGCGTTCTTTTTGGATAAAAAAATTAAAAAATAAAAATTTCTTTTTTATTTTGAGGAAATCAAAAGACTACATACGTCATGTGGTTGGGCATACCCTATATGCTTCGGGTTAAGCCTTTCGAAAATTTCGTTATTTTTGCGGTAGGACCCACCGTTCCCGAGATACAGCCATTTTTTAATTTTTTTTTTGAAAAAATCGAAAGACTACATACGTCATGTGGTTGGGCATACCCTATATGCTTCGGGTTATGCCTTACGAAATTTTCGTTATTTTTGCGGTAGGACGCACCGTTCCCGAGATACAGCCATTTTTAAATTTTTTTTTTTTTTTAGTCGAAAGACTACATACGTCATGTGGTTGGGCATACCCTATATGCTCTGTGTTAAGTCTTTCGAAAATTTCGTTATTTTTGCGGTAGGACCCACCGTTCCCGAGATACAGACATTTTTTAATTTTTTTTTTTGTGTTCCGGCCGACCAACTCAGCTGATCCGCGTCACCAACGTCGCGTAGCCGCGCGGATGACGTCACGTCATCCTCGCGACCCCCCACTTTGCGTTCCGCCGAATGCGTGATTT
>CM052269.1:64818-88346 GCA_028455795.1 Lasioglossum marginatum
TCTGGAGAAAGTCGTTTCGGTAATCGATGATTGTTGGTTTTAAAGGTGTTTCCGCACGTACTCTTTTCAATCCGCGATACCGAGGCGTAGCGTTGACCACAGGCGGCTTCAATCCGCAATATTGGAGTGCAGCGTTAAGCATAGGTGGTTGTTGTTCATGCAGTGGCGATGTTGAAGGTGTTTCTTCATGATATACTGGTGTAGCATTAAACACAGGCGATTGCTGCCGGTACAATGGGGATGCTGACTCCGAAGAGGCCTCTTGAAGAATTGCGCTGGGAAATGGTTTTGTGATTTCAATCAATTCTTTCAAGGGTCTTATCACAGGTTGTAAGCTATGTTCCAACACCGCATCGGTATCCATTTTTCCAGCTTTTAGTGCCAAATATTTTTTTCGTATAGCTTCACTCGTCTTGGCAATCTCTTTCGTTTGTTCAACAGAATTTTGCTCCATGTTCAATTGGAAGCGTTTTCAACAACGTTCAATGTCGTTCGACACGCCGTTCTATATCGAACGTGTACGTTCGATACCCCGTTCAGCACCCGTTCTACGTCGAACGTGTACGTTCGATACCCCGTTCAGCATCCGTTCTACGTTGAATGTGTACGTTTGATACCCCGTTCAGCATCCGTTCTACGTTGAACGTGTACGTTTGATATCCTGCTCTACACATGTTCTACGTTGAACGTGTACGTTCAACACCCCGTTCTACACCCATTCTACGTTAAACGCGTACGTTCGACATCCCGTTCTACACCCGTTCGACGTCGAACATGTACGTTCGATATCCGTTCGATACCAATTCGGTAGCCGTTCGATTCCCGTTCGACGTCGGACGTGTACGTTCGATACCCGTTCGATACCCGTTCGATACTCGTTCGATAGTTGTTCGATAGCCGTTCGACACCTGGTCAACACCTGTTCGATGTCGTTCGATACCCGTTCAATAGCCGTTCGATGCCGTTCGATATACCGTTCGACACCTGTTCAATGTTCCGTTCACAACGCGGGTTAGTGGTCAAATGATACCATTATACTATGACATAGTCATTAAATCCACATCGATAGCGACCTCTATGCATAGGACTATCCTTATCTATAACCACAAATCCATAGTTTTGTTGCCAACATTTTGCACACAGTTCGTTAAATTGCCTAAACGTCATATCGGTATTTACATGATCATTATACACATGGCGCAAATTCATACTATCCTGTTTAAATAGTAGTAGGAGATTGGTATTATCGCGAATCAGATGCTTCGGAATTCTTGCATATGATTGACAAAGATACAGACTGTCCACTTTTGAATGTCGACCCATGGAAAAGTACTCTCTAATCACATCTTGCTTGTCACATGCTACGTCACCAAATATAAATATAGAATTCGGTAGAGCTTCGTTAGGTGGAACGATATCGCTATTGTGTGAAAAAGGAAAGTAGCCAACATTTTCTACGGATGAGAGTAGCTTTTCCAAATATTGATATTTCGGCTGTCGCAATGACTTTGAATATACGTACACGTTCTCGAATCGCATACCATTAGGACTTTCCAACATGCTAAAGACTACATTAGTTTTCCCACAATTGGAAGGACCGCACATTATACCGCGTACAGTGTTAGGTAATAATGGCCCATGTCGCAGAACATTTTTGGTAATATTATCAAACTTTCTGTCCGAGATCACCCGAATTTTCACAGGTTGCCTTATGAACTGCATCGCGACTGTTGTAATAATAACAGATAAGTGTAGGTATGGGGAATATTTATACAAACGTTGTCGAGAGATATCAATCAGTCTAGAAATGACTTCCATACTTGTAACACATACATATGCTCATCGATAGACTACCTATGAAAAAAGATTGTCACTCTTACATACGTTGGCGAGGAGCAGGACTTCTGAATACCCTGATAAATAAATTGCCGTTCGAGTTATCAATTTTGGTATGCCCGGATATCAATTTTGTGGACCTGGCACACGCTTGGCTCGCGGTATAAATCCATTAGACTCGGCCTGTAGAGAACACGACATTTTCAAAACAAAGATTTGACGAATCGTCACAAGATAGATCACATTTTAGCTGATCGAGCACGTCGTCGCATATTTGTGAAGAATGCTACGTTAGGTGAGAAGATAACTGCGTCAGCTGTTTGGGCTGCGATGAAAGCTAAGACGGCGCTTGGGATGAGGATCAAGAAAAAGAACACTGGTAACAGTGGTAAGAAGAAGAGGCGAACTCTACCGATAGCAAAGCGGGACGGTTTCCTCCCGTTCCTCTTACCTGCATTGACAGCTATAGGGTCGTTGACTGGTGATGCTGCCGGCATCGCGAAGGTTGTGAACGACGCCAAGGCTGCACGAAAACAGTTGGAGGAAATGCAACGTCATAATCATGCTATGGAAGATCGCGGACTTTATCTTGCACCCTACAAAAAGGATACCGGTTTAAAGAAAAAAAAAAAAAGTTCACTCTATGAAAAACTAGGGATACAATCAATGCCAAATGTTCAGCTTGAGGATATAGGAAGAAAGAATATACCACATTTTCGTGGAGTATACATGCGCGATAGTCTTCCGACAAGAGCAAATGTAAACGAGAGTGGTATAGTAAACTTGGATGAAAGCATCGGCCCCGGTACACATTGGGTCGCATACGTGAAACGCAATCGTACTGTAAAATACTTTGATAGTTTTGGTAATCTACAACCACCTGTGGAACTTATTGCATACTTCGGTTCCTCGACAAAAATTACTTACAATCATATGCGTTTTCAAAATTTCAATCAAAACATATGCGGGCAACTGTGTGTAAAATTTCTTGAAGAAAACTCGTTATAAATGCACATTATCGATACATACAATTTCATTACGTGCTTTAACCTTTTCGTATAAACATGACACCTTCGTGTCACGTTTACACTAACGTTAACGGGTAAGAGCAGCATGCTTGCAGTCCAGTACTTTCCCTCGATAGATTTGAGCAGTCACGAATACGAATTGGGTCTCGTGGATTTTGAAACGTTTAACACGATATCGAACGTCGATGCTCGCAATAATAAATTTTATTTCGGTGAAAATGACGAAGAAATTGTAATTCCCGAAGGATCTTACGAACTGGATGCAATCAATAAGTACTTGAAACGGGAAATACTGCGACGATATCCCACCGTGCGTGATTCGGGGAATGACGAAGAATACCCTCTCATCATACGTGCTAACAATAATACGATGAAGAGTGAAAAATACTGCTCCTATAAGATTAATTTTGAGAAACCCAATAACATAGGATCGCTACTTGGATTTTCCGTAAACCGTATTCTCCCACCTAAAATGTGGTATGAGTCTGACGCTCCTGTGAATATCATAAGCATCAACGTGATCAGAGTGGAATGTAGCATAACAGTCGGATCATACAGTAATGAAAAACCCGTATACATTATTCACGAATTTTCACCTAGGGTTCCTCCTGGATATAAGATCTCAGAAACTCCACCGCGAGTCATTTATTTTCCGATCGTCGTGCGAAGAATAGATGATTTAGAAATACGTCTGGTGGACCAAAACAATCATTTAATTGATTTTCGTGGAGAAGAAATCACTGTTAGACTGCATGTAAGACGGCGGGGCCTCTACGAATAAGTATTGTATTATGCTTGTGTATAACAAAACGGACGAACCTCTAATCGCAATCGCTACAAAAAATACGTTCGTCGACGCAGTAACTCAATCTCCCGCCACACCATCGTCGAGGAAGAACCTGAGCTTGCAGAACATACGTTTTCTGCAATCGTTGGGATTTGTTGTAAAGCAATAATGTCTGACATTTTGGCCATTGGCAATACGCCAACCTCGAATAATCGTATAACTAAGATAGAAGTGCACACATATAATCCCTATGCAAATACTACTCTCGGAAATAGTGATGAAATAAGGATACCGATACATCAGCAGGATCTACCGTGCGAGACTTTCTTGTACATTGAAGGAAAAGTCATTTTAGCAGAAGCTCCACCTCAAGGTACAAGCAACAATGTTACTCTCGATACCAATTGTGCTGCTTTCATGTTTGATGAAATTCGATACGAACTGAATGGAGTTGAAATAGACCTCTGTAGAAATCCAGGAATAACGACCTCGTTAAAAACACATGTATCCATCTCTCCTGGAAAAAGTAAAGCGTTGGCCACCGCAGGCTGGTATCGTAAACTGGATGGTGAAGATTTCAATTACTGCATACCATTCAATATGCTATTTGGTTTTTGTGAAGATTATAACAAGATTACCTTCAACGTGCGTCAAGAGTTGGTCTTAATTCGGTCACGAAACGATCTAAACGCGATGGTTCTAGTACTTTAAGACCTAAAATCAAATTATTCAAAGTTCAATGGCGTATGCCGCACATAAGTCTGGAAGAAGTAACCAAATTGTCTTTACTACGCATTCTCGAGGGAGGACAAATGATACCTATAAGTTTTCGCTCTTGGGATCTATACGAATATCCACATTTACAAACAACTACGAAGCATACGTGGGCGATAAAGACTGTAACACAATTGGAGAAACCTCGCTTCATCATATTCGCATTGCAGAATGATAGAATCAATTACATAAGAGTGCTAATCAATTCGACGATTGTAAACTATCGAACATACGGATGTTCCTAAATTCCGAATCGTACTCATACGACGACCTAAACTTGGACTTTGAAAACAATAAGTATGCGTTACTTTACGACATGTATGCAAAATTTCAAACCTCATATTATGGTAATCGATTCAGTGAGCCGCTATTGGATGAATTAGAGTTCTTATCACGGGGCCCATTTGTTGTCATAGACTGCTCTCGTCAAAACGAGTCTGTTAAAAATGCAACCATTGATGTGCGCATAGATTTCGACTGCAGAGATAATGTGTCTGTGAACACAGCTGCTTACTGCTTAATCATACACGATCGTATAGTTGAATACAGCCCGTTGACCAACGTCGTGCGCAGAATACTTTAACAAGCGGTGGGTGCATGATGACCCGTGTAACGTTCGTCAACGTGTTTTATTTAACAAAATTTTTTTTACTAGACCTTCGCTTATTTCATCCCACATGACACGCTCGGTATAATATTTCATGTGGCCCCAAAAAATGCTGACGCTGCAGTTTTGCGAGATTCCTAAGGGATATCATATTTCAACCAAATAGCGTCTTAAACGAAAAAAATGCAAAAGGGTATCATATTTCAATCAAATAGCATCTTAAATGCTGACGTTGCAGTTTTTGCACGTGTTTGGTTTCTCTCTCAGAAATACCGCTATAGTGAAACACGTTCGAACACGTTCAAGATCAACCTTGAAACATGATACCGGATGAGATAAAGATAAGAAGTACCATCCCTCTCCCCCACCCTTCCCCTCGCCAACAAACGCGGAGTTTGTTGAATCATGATTCAATGTTTGAACCAACGATCTTGGGGGCAATGATCTTGGGGGGGGGGCGACCATGGGGGCAATGATCTTGGTGGGGGGCGCCCCTGGGGGCAATGACCCAGCGGGTGGGCAATGACCCCGGGGTGACTGGGGGTGATGGTGGGGAACCCCATGGTCTAGAATCCCCATTACCTTCCTACTTACATATGTACCTGTAACTGTACCTGTACCTGTACCTGTATCTGTACTGTGCGGTCATATATTATCGATATTAAGTAGTATTCATCGAGTAATCGTAAAAAGAAATGATCAACCTTGAGAGAAGCGTTGGAAAAAGATGAATATAACTGAAAAATTTGAAGATTTTAAGAAAAGTATATATAGAAAACTCGATAAAGTATACGCGCAGATACGACGTATCGAGGAGCAACAGCAAGTGATGATACGCGTCGCTTTCGATGAATTGAATAGTCGAGTCTGTCGTCACTTCGAGGGCCGGAAAGACTTGATCGAAAAGCGAGTCGGGAGCGACAGCAAGAGACGATACGCGCTTTCGACGAGTTGGATAACCGAATCCGTCATCGCTTCAATGACTGGGAAAAACACGATTGAAAAGAGAATAACTGGTTAAAAGAGAGAGCGAGACTACGACAACAACGACGACGATGAGTAAAGAAAACGTGGTGGAAGAGCTGCATGCTCCGGCGAGACGTTTTTATCCACGTAGACGTGTGATCGTGCAAGGATTCGATGATCTTTGGCAAGCTGATATCGTCGAAGTTCAAAAATACGCGCGAGACAATCGAGGGCATCGATATATTCTCACGATAATCGATGTATTTAGCAAACACGCATGGACGGTTCCTTTGAAGAGTAAAGATGCGAGCGACGTGTGCAAATCTTTCGTCAGCGTTGAAGAAGGACGGTAGAGACCCAAACAATTTGCAGACTGACATGGGGAAAGAATTCTACAATGCAACGTTCCAAGAATATCTGAGGAAACGCGACATCCACCATTATTCTACGTTTAGCACTATGAAAGCGTCCGTCGTGGAACGTTTCAATCGCACGCTGAAGAACAGCATGTGGAAATTTTTCTCGTTGAGCGGAAAATATCGCTGGATTGATTGACCGAGGACTACAATAATTGAAAACATCGTACCATCCGTATGCGACCCGTCGACGTGAATCGTAAAAATGCCCGGCACCTTCTGTCCACCGTGTACAGCAACGTGAAGATTGCTGATCCTGCCAAATTCAAGGTCGATGATCGCGTGCGTGTTAGCAAGTTCAAAACCCTACTCGACAAAGGATACACGCCGAACTGGTCAACCGAAATATTCAAGATTATCACGGTGAAACGAACGAATCCTATCACGTACCTCTTGGCCGACTCGATGGACAAACCTATCGCCGGAGGATTTTACGAACATGAGATACGCGCGGCAAAATATCCCGACGTATACTTAGTTGAAAAAATATTACGCAGAAAAGGAAATAAAGTATACGTAAAATGGCTGGGAATGGACGCGTCACATAATTCGTGGATATCTAAAACGAATATACTTTAATTATATTTTCTACTCATCAAAATTAATTTTCTACTCATTAATTTTTTTTCTCTAAACGGCTATACTTTATATATAGAAGTTGCGATAATTCATTTTTCCACTTTAATCACATTTTATTCTATAGGAATTGTAATTTTACAATAAAATAAAATACAAAAGAGATATTCTCGAATAATTTTTATTTTTAAAATAATGTATCCTTACAAAAGACCTCGAGTAATTTTCACACACACATTAACATTAATTTTTTTAACCTATCCGTTTTTGCGCGAACGCCTCGGCCGCGATGATATCAGTGCACGAAGCCGCCAGTTCGCAATCGATCAATTGGTCGAAAGATTCGCTCTCGACGATCGCTTTCACGATATTCTTCTTCGCATTGACATCCTTCACTACACCGACGAAATTCATAAATTTAGTGGTAACCGTGGGAACATTAACAATCAACCATGAATACATATTGTACATGCAGAATTCGAGATTGTACAAGTTATGCATAGTTTTTTCTGTGATGTATAGAACTACAAACTGATTCGATAATTTCACTAGATTCATACCATCGAGATTAACTATTTGTAACGTTAAATCATCGCTCATTTTTCGACACTGTTTCCACATAAACGATGAAAGTAAATCTGAAATACACTCCTTCGTGCGCAACAACTCTGTCCATGCGTCCTGGAAAAACGTGATCTCGTTACCGCGGCTATCCCCTATAGCTAGTTCCACGCAAATATCGTCGCCAACTCCAATTTCAATATATTTATGGAATATCTTCGACTCAAGATCCGTGCGCTGCGCGAACTCCTCGACGACATTGATGATTGTGAAATGGGCTGCTGTTGAGAAACCCTGCAACAGATTTTCAAATTAGACGTTTTTTCTAAAATTCCTTTTTTTTACAATTTTTTCATCTTTCTACTTACATATTATTTAGTCTCCTCTTTTTGTGCGACTCCTCGATGTTTGAACGATTACATTCAGCCATTCAGCGGATGATGGTTGTGATACATCGTGCTGTTTGTGTTTTTAACGGTCTCAATCTGAACCGCGACGCTCAGAATGCAATGTTTTATAGGATACACTGGTCTCCCCACCACATCCTTTTTTACAGATAAGATCAACAATGGAAGCATTTCCTCCCCGATAGTTACATGCTGTCTTCAAAAACCTACAATAATCTCTCTACCACTTCCTTTTCTCTTACAGATAAAAATGGTGACTCGGTTTTTTCACAATCGATGCTGTAATGCCCCCAAGGAAGAGTATTGATCAAATTACTACAAATATACCACTTATCGTCGTACAGACTCAGTGCCAATTTCATTTCTGACATCAAATACACCTGATGCCGTACAGACGCTATACGATTATTGCTAACGCTCTTTTCCGTATGATTACGAAGACATTCGACATAGTCTTCGAAACTTATATCCCGAGTGGTAACGTTTGTCCTGATGCCTTTGATCTTTTTAGTTTCGTGATCGTCATGCACGCGAGTTGCATACATTTTTGAACGAAGCCCTACGAACTCAGTCATAATTTTATCACCGTTCTCGTCCTTCATCAATCCTAACTGTTTCTTGTTCGCGATCGGAACGCCGATCCAACACGGAAATGTTGTTTGCGGCGTAATTACTGATGTCGTATCGATGGATATCACGTTTCAGCAGCGCCTCGTATGCGTCATCGCAAGCGATCATCAGACTGTCCGTGTCCGTGTACAAAATCTTACATTTTTGCTGGAAGTTTGAATACATGTACTCGTAATGAAAGCTGTACAAATGAAATTTCGATATATCCAATACGGACATTCCTATGTAGATTGGCTTGTAAAATTTAACGAGCAGCTTTTTCAACTGAATCGCGACGAAGTCCTCGGAAAACACCGTATAGCTGTGAAAATTTGGTCTAGCTATCAATCGTTCGACGCCGTGTCGACCGTTCCATCGAGAAAGTAATTTCACGCTCGCATGATTTCGAACGTTCTCCAAACACAGCGTTGTTCATTAATTTGAACAAATTCTTGGAAAAATCGTTGGTCGCGTTGACGCATAATTTTGTGTTCAAATCGATATAGCCGTGCAACCATCGTGACTGTCGAAACTGTAGAATTCGATGAATTTTCTTCAATTTCAGATTGTGTTTCAAACTTTGTTGGAGGTATCGATAATGTATAACGCTCCTTATCGCGAAATGTTGCCATCAACTTTCTTTGGCTCAAGCCGGTCGTCGCGGCGTCGTGACTTGGACAAAACGAAAGATCCGCGTGAGCATCGTGAATTTCGCGCGGATACTCTAAATCCACCTCCAAAATGTATCCTACCGAGCTATCGATGGGAACGGATTCGACGTTGAAATCATCTATCCCGTCGTCCACCCATCGAAAGTCTCTGTACGGTAGAGGTTGTGACATAGCCCAACCGTACAAATTATTCACGTCGAAATACATTAAGTAGGTGGATGGTTCACTCGAGTCGTGCGTAGACAAATATTTGTTGTTGATGTGCGCATATTTGTGAGAACACTGACTCAATCCACCACGTATTCCTCGCTCCACGAACAAAAGCATGTCCACGTCGGTGAACAATTCTTTGTCATTTTCAGCATCACGTCCCACGCGAAACCGGGGAGCGTGTAATAATGCGCTGGATCGAACTTGTAATTCTCGAGACAATCATCGCGAAAATTTTCGAAAACATCCGCCAACAACAGTACATCCAATTTTAAGTACAAATCGCTGTACTGTCCTAGCGTTCGTATAGCAAAACGTGACCAAACCGTATTCGCGTGAATATAATCGACGTCGGATATCTCGCTACCATACAACCGATTGTAAAATGCTTCGCGCGGCGGCAAATATGTATCATTTAATTTATCGTATGATGTTAGATAATCATATGGAAAAACACCTTTTCTTCAAAAGGTTGAAATCGTCGTCGGAAAGATGTGCAAATTCACCTCGTACGACGCGTAATTTACTTTTGTCCAAGTATGATGACAGCTTGTCCAGACTCGAGTTCAAGAACTTGAACGAGTCGATGAATCGGAATTTCAACAACTTTGCATACTTTCGCTCTTCACTCGTCTCTCTCTCTCTCGATGGAAACGTTTTTCGTGAAAGAGATAGACTTCTCTTTCGTCAATGGCAACACATCTATCCGTCCCTCGAACGAGTTTGCTAATTCTTTGATGATGAAATGCGCGTCGTAGCCTGATAAATTATGGAAAACCACCGGTATCACGTGCGAAGACTGATAGCTCAAATTGCATCCGTTGTGAGTCGGGCCACGATACGCGCCCGTGAAATGACAATGATCATGCACCCTCGTCGCGTCGGAAATGTCGAACGGTTTCTCGCAGACGTGACAATGCGTGGCCGTATGAAAATTTAACTTTTCCGTTTCAGTTAGCGGATTCATTGGCACCGTTTTGTCGAATATTGGCTATAATTTGCAACTCAGCTCGTACAACCTGTTCACGAACCACGCGGCGCATCCCTCTTTATCGCGATAAACCTGATACTCGCTCAACGATTCGTCATAGCGGCAATGCATGTAGTATCCTATGCTAAACGCGTGGTGATGTTGATACTGTACGCGTGCCGCACGGCCTTGTCCTTCCTGTTCCCATGGCGGGGAATGACGGGGAATGACCATCCCATGTATCACCAAACACCGTTTTTAAAAACACTGATACGTGTAAAAGATTGATACGTTCGTACCACACATCGCGCAACAAGTCCAACGGCGAAAACCGTCACGTATGGCGGATCTTTAAATCTTCCATGAAACAACGTCAACCATGGCAAACGCTTGCAATGATGGAACGTTCGCGAAGACAATTCATATTCCATCGCGTCCTATTTATTCATTGTCACAGCCACATGAAATGTGAAACATGACATCGAAAAGATAAACTACATAAGATAAGGGAAACTCTATACCGCTCTGAAAAAATGGGTATCATACCGTGAAATATGATTCTAGAACACGTTCGAACACGATTCTATGTGAAACATGACACCTGATGTAGAAACTCTCTCATTCTTACATTATGAATGGTCTCTCTCTCTCTTACATCGAAAAAGTCATACCGTGAAACATGTTCGAACACGTTCAGGTCAATCGTCTTAAACGAAAGAGCGTGCAAGTGTCTCCCGTGGGAAACTGCTGTCGGATACATTGAAAAGATAAAAAATGAGTGACACTGGTCAGAAATTCTGCTAATTACATGCAAAGGGGTATCATATTCCAAGGACAATCAAATAGCGTCTTAAACGAAAAAATGTTGACGTTGCAGTTTTTGTGTGCACGTGTTTGGTCTCTCTCTCAGAAATACCGCTATAGTGAAACACGTTCAACCTTGAAACATGACATCGGATGAGATAAAGATAAGAAATACCATCCCCCTCTCCCATTCTTCCCCTCGTCTAGAAACAGGCTCGCGGTAAACCCCCTCCCCCCACACCCTTCCCCACGCCTACGAACGGGCTCGCGCAATACCGCTCTCTCGGAAGTCTGTTCTCTCATGAATTGGAAAGTGAATTAGAACCTGTGTATATACCCTACTGCGCTGATTCAGAATCTGTTCTTAATTTTTCCCCTAAACGCACAGTTTTTGAGAAACATGATTTTGAAAAAGAAACATATTCTTTAACTTTAAACAAATATTATGATGTTATTATAAAAGATATTGAATTGTTCTTTGCAGCAAAAGATTCTGCAGTGTCCGAATCCTTTACATTGCAAAAAATATGGCTGGGTATCGATTACAATGTCAATGCAAATAGGAAAGTTTTTTATTCTCCATTCTTTTTTCACAGAACTTTTACCAACGTATTTACCACCACCACCATCACCACCACAGCAGCAACAATAACATCGGGACCGACGCGGCCGCGGACGTGGCCATGGTGGCGGAAGAGGAGGCCGTGGGAGCGCAGAAGGCAGCGGCAACAGAAAAATTTATCATTGTAACAGATCTGTGCCGAGCAGGTCTGTCACTAGTCAAGCGTCGATCTCCGAAGATTACCGAACGGAATCGAGCGCCGCCGGACCAACCACATCGCGTGACCTCCGCACCTAGGAGCGACATTTGGCGGGATACGGAAACGAAATTCCCTCGAAACGGATACGCGACGTCACCGGAACTTCCGCCGAACATCTTTCCGCACCACTTTCCCTAACCACCAACCAAGGACTATATAAACCGTAGCGGACAGCGGCTCGCTCTCGTTCCTCGCCTAGTCGCCTAACTACCGTTCCGGCCGACTCCTCCGTAAGTAGCCATTTCACGTGTGAATCCGACCTGATCTTTTCTCACGGCACGCTCCCGAGAACTTCTCCGTCCCCGTCACGACACGCTGTCGAGAATCCATTTTCTCTCCGGTACGGCACACTGCCGATAACTTTCTCCGTCCCCGTCACGACACGCTGTCGAGAATCCACTTTCTCTCTCCGGCACGGCAAGCTGCTGAATGTCCTTCCCACCGCGACACACTGTCGAGGATTTCTCTCTCCGGTACGACAAGCTGCCAAAATCTCTCCCCGTCCTCCACGAGCACCGCGTCGAAAATTGTCGCGCATCGAGATAAGTGTAAAGCTACGAGCAACGCCGCCGCCGATCTCTCCGTCGCGATATAGCAGCGAGCACCGCCGAAAAACCAATCTCTCGCGTCGTTTATTTCTCGTCCGCTATCCCGCATCGAATTATCTCCTCGCCGGTACGCGAACCCTGGATAGGCGAGCAATTCAACACCGAGGAGACTCCGACGCGACCGAAGAACCGGACTTGTTACATGGCACCCGAACAGGGACTTTTGTTCGAAAAAACACGCCGGAAGAAGCAACCACGTGGAACGCCGCGTTTTGGAGGTTAACCTGTCACGCGTAAATTTCGTGAAAACGCCACCTAGTGGCATCGAACAGCGACCGTGCCGAAAGACAGTAAACCTCACGGGCCGATCGCGTCACGTGCCGTGCGCGCCGCCAAGTGATACCGGACCGCAATAGTGCCAGCAAGATAGCGAACTACACGGGCCGATCGCGTCAAGTGCTGTGCACGCCACCTCGTGACACCGAAACGCAACAGTGCACGCTAACACTTAAATCGGCATGCCGGGAATGCCGAGGCAATCGTCGGCGTTTTTTTCGAACCAGGAAGCAAAATATCTTCGCCCGACATGAATTGCCGCCAGATACGACGAAATACGGCGCGGCACTGGCGGGAACTCTGGTCGAAGATATCTTGCTTTCCTTTCGAAAAAACGTCGATGTTGCTGACTTCAAAGGGTGGTTTCTCAAGACAAAAGTCTGCTCTATAGCGTGATATAGTTCGATTTTTCGCTGGGCCCTTATCTTTTAAGATTAACTGAAAAATATCCGCACAAGTTGCTGCGAAAATGGTGATTGTCCATCTTTAACGATTGTTTAAACATGTTTAAACATTCATAATGTATTAATATTGGATATCACTGTATTCGGGAAAGTCTGCAGAATCTTTTGTTGCAAAGAACAATTCAATATCTTTTATAATAACATCACAATATTTGTTTAAAGTTGAAAAATATGTTTCTTTTTCAAAATCATGTTTCTCAAAAACTGTGCGTCTAGGGAAAAAATTAAGGACAGATTCAGAATCAGCGCAAAAAACTCTATAAGAATCGCCCAACAGTAATTGTTGAACAAATTTGGTGTTGGACAGTGTAAATCGAATCGGAAACTTTCTTCCAGCAGTTGGATTAATCGGTAACTTTTTTCCGTGTAACATTTTGTTTATTTTCTCGTTTCTTTGTTATAAGAAATGGACGCTTATGTTATTTTGTTGTTTTTCATTCGTTAATAAGCCCCTTTTCATTTCCCATCAGTTTTAACCCCGTAAAGTAATATTTTATACTTCTAAATTGTGAATGTTTTCTCTAAAATCCGTTTCAATGTCTCCGATCAGAAACATTCTGCCACGGGGTGTAGATATCTACCGAAATGGCCTTTGGGGATCGCACAAGGCATTGAGGGGACTACCATAAAATAGCGCCAACGATTTTATCGGAGACAGGTTTGGACTTGTTTCTCGAGGTCCTAATAGACTCTATCCTCTTAGCTCTTCTCGCGTTCTCGATGCAAAATCTCTTATCTTGCAACTCATTGACTGCGAGCATTTTATGGGCTATCGTGAAATAGCACGAGCGGTTTTTTTTCGATGGCAGGTTTTGGAGATTGTGAACTCTAATTGAGCTGCTTTAAAAGGAGGCTATGCCGTCGGCAAAACACATTTCATAAATCATGAACGTAGTAGTTGTGTCAGAAGTTGTATTTTATAATGTTGATTCGAATAAACGGATACCTCTAACGGAGGTATTAAAGACGACGGTAAGTAAAACTAATAGTAAAACGTAAAACAAATAGTATTTCGCAATAACTAAAAAATAGTTTGACGTAAACCAATAGCATTTTTTTCAATTTTCTTATAATCTTTTACAGCTGTTAAAGACCACTGCCGAGCGGTGTAGCTTGAGGAGGTGGAGGAATGGGATGAGGAGTATGTTATGACGATAGGAAAATTGTTCAAATGGTGAGTTTTAAAAAATGATTTTAACATAAATGAGCAACTAAATTAATATATTTATTATTCTTTCAGATTATCATCATCAAATTATACAAAATTATAAAGTATAACAAAGTTTTAGAAATAAAAAAGATATGTAACAGACCTGCACCGAGCAGTTCTGTTACTAACATACGAAATACCGAACCCCGCCGACCAGAACCGAAATACACCGAACGCACCGCGTAACGGACTACCGATGCCGGGTCATCGAACCGAGAAACGTCCGTCACCGCGCTATCCCCGCGCCGTAGAACTGTCACTTTGACAACAAAACATTTCGCATCACCCGCACCCCGAAAACAACATTTTGGCGAGAACCGGACACACAAAAACTACCCTTGACACACCTCCGCACCACCATCCCGCACCACCAAACTAGGTATATAAAAGACCTAGCAAAATCAAGGGAAATCACTCTCGTCCGTATCGTTGAGACGACGACTCTAGCCGCCGAACAAAGTTACCGTGACCGTAACTCACCGCCGCCAATTCTCCGCTTGCCGTGACAGCAAAACACATCTACGGTATCAAAATCCTTCGTTGGGACGACGAAATCCAGTCACCAATCCGTTACACTGCATCCTTCGTTGAGACGACGAACTCCCGCTCACACTCCACCACACCGTATCCTTCGTTGAGACGACGAATCCCCGCTCACACTCCACCACACCGTATCCTTCGTTGGGAGGACGAACTCCCGCTCACCCTCCATCACACTGTAACCTTCGTTGGGACGACGAACTCCCACTCACCCTCCATCACACCGTATCCTTCGTTGGAACGACGAACTCCCGCTCACCCTCCATCACACCGTATCCTTCGTTGAGACGACGAACCCCAACCCACGCTCCGCCACACCGTATCCTTCGTTGGGACGACGAACTCCCGCACGCTCTCCATCTTCACCGTAACAGCGGAATACCGGATTGTCCGCTATCGAGACAAACCGCGTCTCCGTACACCGATTCCGCGCACATCGTCACCGCGAACCGATTACCGTCAACACGTTTAACCGTACCGCGAGCCCCATACAGCAAAGACTCTGTTGAAACTACCGGCCTAGTCTCATTATTTCTTCCTACCGACCACGTACCACGTCTTCCCGTACCGACCGATTCCCTTCGCCGCCCGATCGAACGCCGACACGTCGAGCTATACTCGGGAACGAACGGCGAACCAGACCCGTTACAGATATTTAAAAATTGTTTCTTGTTTATTTTGCAATATCTTCCCCATGTCTTAAAAAAACATCATTGCTTATATTTCTGTTTTTACTTATTCTTGTTTTTTTTAAATATTACCTGGCAAACACCATAATCCGCATTCATCCACGCCGCGTGGTCGTGGCTCGATCGTTTTGGGATCCATTCCAATCGGTACGTTGCCGCAACCTCTTCCACAAATGTATTCGCAGCATCTCGACCAGATACGATGTTCCTTCGCCGGGTCGTCGCCCTCTTGCCATTGATGCAGCTCTATGCCACATTCAAAACATTCGACCCAATCATCAACATCCAAATAGAAGAATCCTGCGGCAGCGAGTTTCTCTGGTTTGACGATGTGCGAATGTTGCCAGTTGTGAAAACTTTGAAGTCTTTCGTGTTCGAGACGATAATCAGGATGCGATGGTCGTTGTGGTGATAACGGGCGGGAGAGATCCATCTTCGATATGATAGTTTTACGAATATTTCTTTTTTTTCTTAGTACTATAAAAAATTTGTTACATGTTCTTTAATATAGTTGTTTAGCCACGCACGAAACGTTTGTACTTCGTTCAAGCAACAATGATATGTTGTTTTAGTAGAATATTTTGACGATGGTGTGTAACAGTGAAGTCGGCACGGTACGTCATGATCAATTCTGTACGCAGGATCTTGAATTAGTATATCGTATTTTGGACAACCAAATGATTCTAAATTTATAGAGTTTATCATTAATTTTTGAAGTAAATCTTTCTCGAAGCACCCACCTTTGTATGCAACGATAGGATTCGCGTAATCGTGCACAAAATTTTTTATAATGTCAAATATGTCATCCTGTCTATATTTTTCATGACCGAAATCTTTAAATGGAATTCCATGTACAAAATTCCTGACGTATTGTGCCGACTTTTTGTCCGTGTCGGATAGATCGCGAAAGTTGATTTCCAAACAAAATTCGGCTTATTCGAATGAACCATCGCAAACATTGATGATGGCTAATTCTTTGCATAAAAATTTTTTCTCAACAACGAATCCATCCATATCGATGATTTGCGTGATTTGAATCATCTGAATAAAAAAAAATCTAAAAAATTTAGAAATTCTTGTTGTACTTACCGTTGGAAATCGTTATATTGGTTGCTACTGTCGAAGAGAGGATGAAAGCGCGTAACACGTTTTACAAAAATGTAAACTCGGAGAACAACGTGCGATGTACTTTGCGCGTAATACGTTTTTTGGGATATAACTTAGTATGAGCTTGCGGAGAGCAATTTATAATAACGCCACCCCTCCCCCTACCCCATATACCCTACTACTATACATCCTACTATACCACTACTATTATATCCTACTGCTTCATAAACCCAGGATACAAATATTTTTTCTTAACTACTATACATCCTACTATACCGCTACTATCATATCCTACTGCTTCATAAACCGAGATACGAATACTTTTTCTTAATTAAAAAATTAGATATGAGTTAACAGGAAAACATAAAAGATTGTTTTTTTCTTTTTATTATTGAACAGATCTTTTTTCAGATACATTATTACTTATTCATACAATATTTTTTTCCGTCGACGTCACAATGTTTTTTTAAGTAATTTTTCGAACAATGTTTGTTAATGAATTGTACTCCACAATGTTATCGTGTATCATTAAGCAGTATGCGGTTATCGAGGGGGAACGTCGACTCGATATTCGAATTCGATTCGCACGTCGATCGTAGCATTTTTTAACGCTTCGTTTTGTCGGGAACAATCGAGAACGACGAGTGGGGCAAATTCCAGGAAATTCGCAACGTTGAGTAGCGCCTCACCGTTTCCATAGTAGAATTCTTGAAATTTTGCATACATATCGTAGAGTAACGCGTATTTACAATTCTCAAAATCGATATTTAAATCATCGTACGGGTAGGTTTCCGAATTCAAGTAAAGTCGAATGTTGGACAACGCGCAATGATCGAATCGCGTAGCCGTTTTTGCTACATTATTCTCTCGCGCGGTTTGTAAAGCAAATATCATGTAGCGCGGTTTTTCCATTTGTGGAGTGTTTTTTATCGCCCATGTATGCTTCGTGGTCGTCTGAAGTAGAGGATATTCGTACAGTTCCCACGATCGAAAACTCATGCTGATCGGTCCGTCGCTGTCCAAAATACGTAACATAGACAGTTTATATATTTCATCCAATGTGACGTGTGGCATTCGCCATTGAATTTTATATAGATTTAAAATGGGTTTCGCTTTGTCGGAAGAACTGTACAATGAATTCGCGTTAGTGCGTCAACGAATCAAAATCAATTCGTGTCGAGCGTTTATTACAACGCGTTTGTTGTCTTCGCAGAAGCCCAATAACACACTCATGGGTATGCAGAAGTTGAAATTTATTGGTGCCGTGGCTGTCGCGGTTTTGCTTCCAATCATCGTTTCTTTATGCATCCAGCCCGCGTTGGACAACGCGTTGCTTCGCGTTGCGGACAGGCTCACATAATTCTTCATAGTTGTCGTAGTACCAGGATTTCTAGACCGATCGATTTCTACCCCGTTCAGTTCATAGCGTATTTCGTCGAACATAAACGAAACGGCATTGTTGTCGAGAGTCACCGTTTCGGCGGAGGATTCTCCTGCCTCTGGTAATTCAAGTTTTCCCGGTAAACTAAGTTTATCTTCGACGTATAGAAAGCTTCTGCATGGGAGCGTGTACAAATCTTGCTGCTGAATGGGTATTCTTATCTCATCATTGTTTCCGAATGTTGTGTTGGCATACGGATTGTACGTGTGTAGTTTGATTTTCGTTATCCGATTGTCGAAGATCGGTGCATCGGAGATGCTCAAAATGTCATCGAACATAGCGAATTTTTTTTCCTCTCTCTTTTTCACTTTTTAACAACGAATCCCAAAGATTGTAGATATTTCACGTTTTGCATGGTCAGTTTCTTATGAATTGATGTGTTGTTGTTGATGTTTAGCGCATTGAACGTTGTATTATTGTTGTGAATTGGCACTGCTTCGTCGCGCGTGTAGTCGCACCGTAATTTCTTAGCCTCGAAAATCGATCAAACGTCCGACTTGGTCCACGATGCGAATCGTTAAATCATCGATTGCTCGCGTAACGATCGGAAGGTAAATGACTCGTGCCGGCGTTTCGGATATTTTATACCCTGGCGGCACCTTGGGCGCGAACTCATGTATCATGTGAACGAGTTTGCCATTATCGTATGATCCGGTGGTCACATTGCATTCTATTCGAATAATATTCACATTGATGATGTTTTCAGACGTATTCGACATGTGCCACGCGTTCGGTGACAAAACACAATCCATGGAAAATCCTGATATAGATCCCACGTTGTGAGGCTTTGTAAAGTTTATTTGATATTTGCTTTTGATTTCACTTTTCATGGTGTTGGTTGCTCGTAGCGGATATTCGTTATCAAACGATTTTTCAAACTCTTTGAGAGGATGTCGCTCGCTTATTTCACGTCTCAAGTACGCATTGATCGCCTCCAATTCGTACAAGCCGTCGGGGATGACGATCTCTTCATCGTTGAAGTAGAATCTATTGTTTCCAATACTGACGCTGATGTTCGGTATCGTGTAATAAGTTTGTAAATCAACCAATCCCAGCTCGTATCCACTGTTGCTCAGATCTATAGGCGGGAAATACTTGGACGACAACGTGCTGCTTCTTCCAGACAGCGTGAATGTGAATGACATTGCTTTTGCATTAAAAAAAATCTACAACAAAGTTCTGTGGAGAAATTTCACGCACAATTGTCCTCACAGGCTTTCGTTATAATTTTAAAAACGTTTGTGAATATATAGAATCGTCGCGGTCGGTCCAAAGTAACGAATCAGCTCGATCGGTGGACGAAGATTTCCAAAACTATCAAAATATTCGACGCGCGACGCACGACCCACGTTTTACGTATGCAACCCAATGCGTTCCTGACCCGTGACTGTCATCTAGATTGACTATGCTCCGCTCGTTTGTCCATGCGCGCCCTTGCAAGTTATTGCGCATAAAATCCCCGCGAAAATCTAGTAATCTTTTACACGCATCCATCAATTCGACGTCCGTCGTCGTAGAGTCGTCTTTCTTTTTTGTTTTTTGTTTTCGCTTCTTCTCCGTTAAACCTTTTCCACGTGTATACGGTCTCAAATACACTCCACAGCGAAGAGGGTCAAAGACCCTCCATAGCGCGTCCAAGGACCAGGACTGCAGAATTGATAGCCAGGTATATGCAATTCGAATGGCAATGCGTTTATAGCTTTGTTTAAAAGCCCCTTATCCATACGCGAGTCGAGTAGCGGCGAGCAGCGTTTTGCATACATAAACTATTTTTAAAACTGTTTTTTTCTCTCAAACGGATTTTTACACTCGTGTGGAAGGAATACAAAAGCGACTGATATCAATGGTGTTCGAGCTTTTGTATAAATACCATCTCCCCACGTTTTTGCAAGAAACTAAAAACCATAAAAGTAGGCAGAGAAGAGCATGCGTTTCGTAAAACAATCTTTAGATATTCATGTTTCAGCGCGTCGCACGTTCGATGATCACGGTGACGAGACAATGCGAAAACATGGATCGTTGTTACCGGGCAATGTGCGATATGTGATAAGCGGTCCGTCGGGATGTTGTAAAACGAACGTTATTACGATTCGCGAATGTTTACGTGTACTCGAAATCGTTGCATCAGCCGAAATATCGATACTTGAGCAAACTGTTCTCGTCCGTGGGAGAGGATGTGGGCTACTTTGCTTTTACGGACAATACGGATGTAATCCCTCCCGCGGAGGCGCGCCCCGATTCGATATTTATCTTCGACGACGTGACGTGTGACGAGCAAGACGTTATGAGAGAGTATTTTGCATCCGAGGCAAAATTACAAGAAAATTTGCCGTTGAAACAGCTAGTTCAAAATACGACTACTGCTGCGTACGAGGATGGTAATACATTATCGGATATTAAGGAAATATCATCATCCTCGCTGCCATCGTCTATGAAAAAAAAGAAGAAGAATAAAGAAGCGGAATAATGATGAAGCCGAATTAACACCGCTACCCGACATGAAAAAAGTATATTCAGGTAACAACAACAACAACGATGAGGTCGAGTTGTCAGTACCGCGACAGGATATCTTTGAATCACCTGCAACACCGAGCGCATCTTTGGAATCTTCGATGCGCAATATTTTTGAAAATCCTGAAACTCATCAAGAGGAAAGTCAGCATCTATCCGAGAATCTCGGTCCCCTGGCGCGCGAATATTTGCATAAATTTTTTACCGGACCCCCGAAAAGTTCTGACAACGGAGTATATGTTTCCGACGAAGGTTCGTTGATGCTCGGGAACGCGACGTTCGACGTGACCAGCAACGATGATATCGTCATTAACGGTCAAAAATACAAGGGAACTCCTGGTCTTTACGAATTGATATTCGGTAGAATACCCGACGAGAAGCTGTACACCGAGGTTGATAAGAAAACTTACAAAAATATTCTCATTGTTACGCAAGCGCATCGACGTGGGAATCAGATAATGGGGAACAAAGGTTACAAGTATAAAAATATTATAGGACCGCTGTTTTCGGCACGCAGCGGGGATGGGGGGATGGGAGTTCCAACTTTTATGCGCGCGACCGCCAATCCGATCGATTACGTGCATTGGGATAATCCGAATGAACTCGTCGATCGCCTGAAATTATTGATGTCTTCGAAGAATGCTGGTCACACCGGTCATAACAACGAAATAATGTCCATAATCGAAGAACTTCGCGAGGCTGATTTGATAGTATCAATTAAAGTGTGCATGTATTCGTCGAGTTAGTGGTAAAAACGAAAATACCAGTCGACAAATTTGTAGCATCGACTCCATAAATGCGCATTCGTATTAAGTACTAAACGAGTTGACGATAACGACGATAGAAGAAGTCTAGTGTTGGAGTTCGAAGGAAAAAAATGTTTATCAACAAATTCGGCACGTTATTTGAGGATAACGAGCGGGAGTTAGAAGCTCGTCCGACTATCTATCCACAGTTTAAAAATTATGTATACGATACCGCTATGTGTTTAAACGATGGTAATTGGTATGATGCCAAATGGGCTCGCATATGCTGCATAGGCGCACCGTGGATACGGTTGACGTGAAATCCAATACCGAGATCGCGGAGAAACTGGACAGCGAACTGAAAACAGCTAAAGAAACGTTGAAGTCCGAGATCGCGGAGAAATTGTGCAGAGATTTGAAAACGATGTTGGCCGAGGCGAAGACCGAGATCGAGGAAAAACTGTGCAAAGATGTGGAAACGGTGGTGGCCGCAGCGAAGACTGAGATCGAGAAGAAATTGGGCAAAGATGTGGAAACGGTGGTGTACGCGAAGACCGAGATTGAGGAAAAACTGAGTTCACGAGTTTGGGGCAACGATACCCATTTATGTCATCCGTCCTTGGGGTATGACAATTTTCAAAATTACGGTACAAACAATCTCAAACCGATAAATTAGTATAGAAATTCATTTTTGTATGCATATAAGGTATTAAAGATTTTTAAAAATATTGTACAATTAGCTAGAAAAGAACGCTTCTCCGATGTTTATTAATAACCATCGTATTTTTCTCCTCTAAATAAATTCGAAGAGTCACTCGTTCTATTCATTTCACCTCGTACACTACTTGTCTACGATCTTCTTGAACTCCTTGTAATATTCAAAAGAAAAGTTATAAATCACAAAATGCATGTTCATATAAATTCTGTTGTTCCTAAAAACGTTTGCATAGTTATCTTTAGAAAAAGAATCCTACAATTCCCTAATCTGATATACGTCACCTCCAGGACTGCAATTAGTTAAACGGGTGCCATTAGTTACCAGATCACCTTGATTCGTCGCTTTATCGTTCTAACAAACAAGGCAGTCAAGCCTTTAGCTTCTATTATACACACGTTACTATGAGTATGTACAACTACGGACAGTTGACTTCCACGTCGCCTATTCCGTTCAAACATTTACATTTTCTCCCTCTCTTTCGCTCTCTCTCTCTCTCGCTCTTCTCTTTTTTTCTTCTCTTTGTTAAGGTACTTACGTTATGATGAACACAATGATCAAAAGTTTTCAATCACAATAGACTTACGCGAATGTTGCATGCATTCGCCTATATAATTCGATTCCCGGCTACATCGCGTTACAGCAAGTTCCTTGAATTTTGCGTCATTCCGTTACTGGTCACCATCTTTTCCTCGTGTTAATTACCATTCTTCAGGTGGTCGTTTGAAAACATTGAAAAACCTGAAGAATTTCCACTGCGGTCGCGTTTATGATTCGTTCGAACCCTAGAAGGCGGCCTTCTTCTATGGTTTCAGAAAGAACTAAATACTCTGATGCTCTTACGCATTACTCAGACATCCATAGAATCTCCGGAAAGGGTCCACCTTCCAGGGCTAAATCTGAATAATAATAAAAAAACTGAGGCTACAGAAGATTCTTCCTTTTTTCTTCTTGGCTGTATTGATGATCTTATATAAACAAGTCTTAAAGTTACCAGCGAAGTCGGAAGCACTTATTTCTAGTTTAACTATCTGTTCAATCCTCCATACTCAGTGGAGTAACCTTTCGACGATGATACTGAACAGAAGTTATTGTGTCCTAAGCGCCAACTTGGAGGGCACAAAGAAGATCCTGCACACTGAAGTTGTCACTTTGAAGAGTCTTCGTCAAACGGCTTG
>CM052269.1:88446-106270 GCA_028455795.1 Lasioglossum marginatum
TCCGACTGTTATGCTACATTCCACTCTGATCACGTTGATGCTTATGATATTCACAGGAGCGTCAAACTCATACCACATTTTAGGTGGGAGAATACGATTTACAGAAAATCCAAGTAGCGATCCTATGTTATTGGGTTTCTCAAAATTAATCTTATAGGAGCAGTATATTTCACTCTTCATCGTATTATTGTTAGCACGTATGATGAGAGGGTATTCTTCGTCATTCTCCGAATCACGCACAGTGGGATATCGTCGCAGTATTTCTCGTTTCAAGTACTTATTGATTGCATCCAGTTCGGAAGATCCTTCGGGAATTACAATTTCTTCGTCATTTACACCGAAATAAAATTTATTATTGCGAGCATCGATGTTCGGTATCGTGTTAAACGTTTCAAAATCCACGAGACCCAATTCGTATTCATGACTGCTCAAATCGATCGAGGGAAAGTACTGGACTGTGAGCATACTGCTCGAGCATACCCGTTAACGTTAGTGTCAACGACGAAGGTGTCATGTTTATACGAAAGGGTTAAAGCATGTAATGAAATTGTATGTATCGGTAATGCGCATTTATAACGAGTTTTCTTCAACAAAAATTACTTACAATCATATGCGTTTTCAAAATTTCAATCAAAACATATGCGGGCAACTGTGTGTAAAATTTCTTGAAGAAAACTCGTTATAAATGCACATTATCGATACATACAATTTCATTACATGCTTTAACCCTTTCGTATAAACATGACACCTTCGTCGTTGACACTAACGTTAACGGGTAAGAGCAGTATGCTCTTGGGATTTGTTGTAAAGCAATAATGTCTGACATTTTGGCCATTGGCAATACGCCAACCTCGGATAATCGTATAACTAAGATAGAAGTGCACACATATAATCYCTATGCAAATACTACTCTCGGAAATAGTGATGAAATAAGGATACCGATACATCAGCAGGATCTGTATACGCTACCGTGCGAGAGTTKCTTGTACMTTGARGTGRARMSTCWKYTWARMWGASKYTYCACYTCAAKGTACAAGMAACTCTCGCACGGTAGCGTATACAGATCCTGCTGATGTATCRGTATCCTTATTTCATCACTATTTCCGAGAGTAGTATTTGCATAGGGATTATATGTGTGCACTTCTATCTTAGTTATACGATTATCAGAGGTTGGCGTATTGCCGAAATGTCAGACATTATTGCTTTACAACAAATCCCAACGATTGCAGAAAATGTATGTTCTGCAAGCTCAGGTTCTTCCTCGACGATGGTGTGACGGGAGATTGAGTTACTGCGTCGACGAACGTATTTTTTGTAGCGGTTGCGATTAGAGGTTCGTCCGTTTTGTTATACACAAGCATAATACAATACTTATTCGTAGAGGCCCCGCCGTAACAGTGATTTCTTCTCCACGAAAATCAATCAGACGATTGTTTTGGTCCACCAGACGTATTTCTAAATCATCTATTCTTCGCACGACGATCGGAAGATAAATGACTCGAGGTGGAGTTTCTGAGATCTTATATCCAGGAGGAACCCTAGGTGAAAATTCGTGAATAATGTGTACGGGTTTTTCATTACTGTATGATCCGACTGTTATGCTACATTCCACTCTGATCACGTTGATACTTATGATATTCACAGGAGCGTCAGACTCATATCACATTTTAGGTGGGAGAATACGGTTTACGGAAAATCCAAGTAGCGATCCTATGTTATTGGGTTTCTCAAAATTAATCTTATAGGAGCAGTATATTTCACTCTTCATCGTATTATTGTTAGCACGTATGATGAGAGGGTATTCTTCGTCATTCTCCGAATCACGCACAGTGGGATATCGTCGCAGTATTTCTCGTTTCAAGTACTTATTGATTGCATCCAGTTCGGAAGATCCTTCGGGAATTACAATTTCTTCGTCATTTTCACCGAAATAAAATTTATTATTGCGAGCATCGATGTTCGGTATCGTGTTAAACGTTTCAAAATCCACGAGACCCAATTCGTATTCGTGACTGCTCAAATCTATCGAGGGAAAGTACTGGACTTCAAGCATACTGCTCTTACCCGTTAACGTTAGTGTCAACGACGAAGGTGTCATGTTTATACGAAAAGGTTAAAGCACGTAATGAAATTGTATGTATCGATAATGTGCATTTATAACGAGTTTTCTTCAAGAAATTTTACACACAGTTGCCCGCATATGTTTTGATTGAAATTTTGAAAACGCATATGATTGTAAGTAATTTTTGTCGAGGAACCGAACATCGCGGAGACGGACCGTCCGCCGGGAGATCCAGCGCTCGCGGCAACCCCAGATCCGTTCGGAGGCTCACGGACCATTCGACGCAGTCGGCCGTCCCTTCGTCCACGGCAACAGTACTTTCGACCGTCGAAGTAGATGAAGGTCCATCCTTCTCCACGGAGATATATGAGGACGTCGCCACGTGCTTCGCTGAAACCGCTCCGCCCGTAGGAAAAACCGTTTTATTAGCCACGGCTATCGTGAAGGTCAACGCCCCGGATGGCCGGTCGCGACTCGTGCGCGCGTTACTGGATCAAGGTTCACAAACCTCGTTCATCGCAACGAACCTTGTTCAGAACCTCCACTTGAGAAAAACCCGATCCCCGATTTCCGTCACAGGACTCGGTAGTGACAACACGAGTCACATTGACTACAGGATCGGAGTTGATCCGGAATACGAATCGGTGCTGCCGGAGTCTCAACGCCGGTCACCTCCACCCGCGCACATATAGTACGTCACATCTCGCGATACGTTCCACCCCCAATCCACGTGGAGAGCTACGTAATGTTTTCTTTCGTGTTAGCCGACCCCACTCCTGCGTCGAATCAGCGGATCGAGCTGTTACTAGGGACAGAATTGTTCAGTGAAGTCATTCGCCCCAGTATACGACACTCGCGACCGGGCGAACTCGTCGCTCAAAACACCGCGTTCGGATGGATATTGTCGGGAAAGTTGTACGGCACAGCCACCTCGCATTCCACGATAGCGATACATCACGGGGTCACGGAGGATCCACTGGAGAAGGCCCTGTCTCGCTTCTGGGAAACCGAAACAATTCCAGAGTCTCGTACTCTCACGCCGAAGGAGACTCAATGCGAGCAGCACTTTGCCGATACTTATACTCGCGACATCTCCGGCCAGTTTATCGTGTGCTTACCATTTTGTAAACCCGTTCCTGACGACTTCCTCGGGAGTTCCTTCCGCGGAGCCGCCTCGTCGCTAAAGCGCTTAGCGCAAACCTTCGAACGCAACGAGAAAGCCAAGCTGGAGTATAGTGCGTTCATCCGCGAATATGAGTCCCTCGGGCACATGTCGCGCCTCGCTACAATCGAGAAGACACGATCGTACATCCCGCACCGCGCCGTCGTTCGCGAGGAAAGTTTGACGACCAAGTTGCGCGTCGTCTTTAACGCATCACACAAAACGTCGAGCGGCTACTCCCTCAACGACTTGCTGCTGCAGGGACCCAAATTACAACAGGACATCACCAAGATACTCCTCAGGTGGCGCCTCTACGAATACATGTTCGTCGCAGATATCGAAAAGATGTTTCGACAGATCCTCATACACGCGGACGACAGGAAATACCAGTGCATCCTCTGGAACAACGTGACGACAAATGAACTCGACGCATACGAACTCGATACCGTCACGTACAGCACAACGAGCGCCCCGTATTTGTCCATGCGAGTAATTCGGGAACTGAATAATCTTGAGGGAGCCAACTTTCCGCTCGCGTCACCGGTACTCGATGAGAACATATACGTCAACGATGTATTTCTCGGAGCACCGGACAGAAAACTATTGGATGAAACACGGATACAGGTGCGTGAGCTGTTAGCGCGAGGAGGCTTCAACCTGCATAAGTGGGCCGGTAACGATCAGGACTTGCTCAAAAAGATTCCGGCCTCAAATCATTCCCATGCTGTGGATTTACGGATTTTTCATGAATCCGACCTAAAAGTCCTTGGAATAAGATGGATCCCATCGGACGACGCATTCTCCTTTGATCTGCATCGCTTCGTAGCCCGCGACGTTTCGATGACCAAACGTGAATTACTATCGGAAATCGCGACGCTTTATGACCCATTGGGTTGGTTATCTCCGGTGATCGTGCGAGCAAAGATCCTCATGCAACAGCAATGGCTCGAAAAGATCGATTGGGACAATAAGGTTTCGGATGCGACGCAAGACACTTGGAATTCGTTCTGCCTGGACTGGAGCACCCTTAATGCAATGCGGATACCACGTTGGATTCGTTGGTTTCGGACTTGCTCGAAATGCAGCTTCATAGCTTCAGCGACGCTTCCAATGCGGCTTACTCTTGTGCTATCTACGCACGGGTGTCCTCACTCAGTGGCGATACGTACACCACGCTGCTTGCAGCAAAATCCCCGGTTGCACCAATCAAAACCATGTCGATACCGGTCTTAGAATTGAACGGAGCGGTAATGTTGACAGACGTAATGGACCACGCGATCCGATCCATTCAAGTAGTTGCGAGTCGAATCGTATGTTGGACGGATTCAACCATCGTCCTTGCCTGGCTTCAGAAACATCCTGCCACCTGGAAAATCACGGTAACAAATCGGACCTCGAAAATCAAATCCAGGCGATTTAAATTCTCGCGGAGTCAAAGCAACGGACCTCCTCGCTTCGACCTTTTGGCTCGAGGGACCGTCGTGGCTAAAGGAGAACGAGCAACAGTGGCCACCCCAACAAAGGTTCGACACCGACGAAGGAAGAAGTAAGGCCGCAGTCCATACGACTACGCACCTACGCCCTGCTTCGAATTTCCACGTGGCCTCGCTTAATATGGGTGTTCGGTTACGTGCAACGATTCATTGACAACACGCGTCACAAATACAAAGCCGCGCCGTCTTATCTAACGGTCCCCGAACTGCGAGCAGCGGAAAAGAACATTCTCTGGTCTATACAAACGAGCACGTTCTCAACGGAAATCACCGCGATCATGAATTCCAAGAGTTTAAATTCGCGATCCCCTCTCTTAAAACTCAACCCTTTCTTGGATAATTTCGGTATTTTACGAGTAGAAGGCCAGCTGCGAAATTCATTCCTGCCCTGGGAAACGAAACACCCCATTATCCTGCCAAAGCACCACGTGTCGGAACTAATCCTAAAGGATGCGCATTTGCGTACACGGCGGCACTCAAACAACGGTGTTTACCACGCGGCAGAAGTATTGGATCATCGGTATCCGTGATTCCGCGCGCCGTATCATTCACCGCTGCGTAAGATGCGCACGATGGCGGGCGGAGACCGCCACGCAAATTATGCAGGATCTGGTGCCGGCTCGCTGTCGACCGTCTTCCCCGTTCGCGAACATCGGAATCGACTACGCGGGACCATACCAGGTGCGAGACGCAGCGGGACGCGGTAAACGAGCGCACAAGGCATACATCGGGGTGTTCATTTGTCTCGCGACTCATGCCATTCACTTAGAATTAGTCCATGATTACTTGACCGATGCGTTCCTCGCGGCATTCGACCGATTCATCTTACGACGGGAAATCCCGCGAACGATTGTCTCAGACAACGGCACAAATTTCGTCGGTGCCGCTCGCGAGCTCGCTCGGGACTTTGTCACGATAGTCGGATCACCGAAAATTACAATCCGATGCTCGGAACTACGCGTTGACTGGTCCTTTTACCCCCCGGGCGCCCCGCATCACGGTGGAATGCAAGAGGCAGCAGTACGCTCTGTCAAGCATCATCTGCGGCGTATAGTGGGGACATTCACCCCCACCGCAGAAGAAATGGCCATCCTGCTTTGTAAAATCGAGGCCACGCTCAATTCGCGCCCTTTAACTCGACTACGAGACCACGTAGATTGTCTAGAAATATTGACGCCAGGACACTTCCTCACCGGCGGACCGTTAAACGCGCGCCCAATGCCCGCCGTCAAACGAACCAATAACGCATCTTTCGCGATGGCAAAGCATTCAGAAATTCCATGAACTGCTCTGGATAATGTGGTCGCGAGAGTATCTGCAGGAACTCCAATCCCGATACAAGTGATCCAGCATACAAAATCAGATACAGGAAGGGGACATTGTCCTCCTTGAAAACCCAACACTGCCGCCAAACAAATGGGAAATGGGATGAATTCAGAAGACGTTCGGTCGCCGGCTACCAGCAAAGGCATCCTAAACGCAGACCAGCGCAGCGGTCAGCTCAGTACGGGTGGACGCCTCCAGCTCACAACTGCATTCCCGCAGTGCAAGATTCGTACGCTACATGATTCATTTCGATTACGCGTTCGCACAAGGCGGGCGGTATTGTTTGACGCGTAACGGCCGCGAGTTCGAGACCGCAGTAGAGGGTCGCTTGCCCAGCTGTCTATTCGACGTCGAAAAACCGAGCATAAGAACCCGCTCACGTGTTTGGCGTTTTTCAATAATCAGCTGTACGGATTTGACGCAGAACCGAGGTGAATGTACCCATAGGTAAACGCCGGGCCGACCGCGCGTTTCGTAAACACGCATCGGCAATAGCGAGGGGCATTCCTCAATATCACGCGCTACCGTTCCCGGTGTTTTTCTCAAAAACAGCACCGTCCGTTGGCGTCCTGGCAAGGTGCACCTTGCCGTGAAACGTTCAATTTTCGAATTCCCCACTCCATTTTCGTTCCGAACAGAACAGCCGCGCCGACTATAAATAGATGCGCAAATCCGTAGGAGACGGATTTTCTTGTATACGCTTTTCGGAGTAAAACATTGTCGTTCGCCGTGAGCAACTTATTCTCGATTTTCTGTGAGTGCTCCATTCCTTCCGTGTCCGAAGCTGTAAGGCATCAAAAGCCCCGCGGAGTCTTTTGTAAAACTAGTGTGATATTGTTTACTGATTAAAATAGTTGCGGAGGTCGCAGAAATCCGGCCTCCATTACCTACTCCGTCGAGTTTGAATATCACCTTCCTTCCTTCCGCAGTATAATCGACGGTCTGGTAGATTAAGACGCCGACACTTAGTCAGAGTTCAGTGCAACAATCCTCCTATTTGGTCTTTTCCGTTTTTCCATAGCAATTTGGTATTTCCGTTTATTTATGAATTCCATTTTTAGGTTTTTCCGTTTTATTGAACTACAACCTTCCGTCCTGGTCCGAACACATGGCTTAGGAGTAGTGTGCCATTGTCACCGACATTTGATCGAGCAAAGTTGGAGTGACTTAACCTCGCGCTCTTGCAGTCTCCTGAAAAGTCCAATGGCACGTGTCCCACATCCTGTACCTTGTGTGGGTAGTTTGTAATAGTTGGGTTATTTGTTAACCCTCCTATTTGGTCTTATCCGTTTTTCCATACCAATTTGGTTTTTCCGTTTATTTATAAATTCCATTTTTAGGTTTTTCCGTTTTATTGAGTGGGGCCTTTTCCTGCATTCTGTACCTTGTGTGGGCAGTTTGTACTAGCTTGGGTTATTTGTTAACCCTCCACAACCAGAACACAGTGCCCCTTTGGACCCCTTGCTCCGTTAGCACACGCCGAAACGTGCCCCAGGGATCACCACGTGGAGGTGGAGCAAGAGGATTTACGATATGGACCGGCACCACTGTGGCCATACTCTCCAATGGATCAAAGTCACTATTGGAGAGCTCCCCACCCTCGGTCCCCTTCGTAATACTAACCCGGTAGAAAGTCGAAAAATGCACACACCCTGACTTTCTACCGGGTTAGTTTTGCATTTTTGGTGTTTGCTGCTGGTTAGTTTGGCATTTTTCGACTGTTAATCGAGTTAGTATTGCATTTTCGTAATGCTTCGGCGTATGCTAACGGAGTGAGGGGTAGCGCGAATCGGACATGTTGCTGACCGGCTGTGGCAGTCGCCGGTGGGGGGTGTGTCTGGCGAGCGTTATGTGCCCGTATTATTATTTTGGTGGGAGTTATTTTCATTAAATTAATCGTTCTGGTAGTCTCTAAAAATAAATTAGTTTACTATTCAGGGAGTCGGTGGAGAGGAGGTGGTCGTGCGGGCCTCCACTGCACCGTCATCCTACAACCGTAAGCCCGACTTGTTGGATCCCGCGGCGGGTCAGGATGAATCTACTACGCGGGTAGATCCTCTTAGGGGGATAACGGGGCGAGTACAGCAGCTGCCACTGGCAATTCGTCCCGGATTCCGGTAAAGAATACTGTGGAATCACAGATGGATTGTGATGATTACAGCGGTGATACTGTGTCCCGCATGGTTGTCGAGGAATTAAATCGCAAGATAAATGACGATCTTCTTTGGGATTCATCAACTTATCAAGGTACTAACATATTTGAAAAACTTGCGGCTGCGACAGGGGTTGACCCGGGGTTCGATTATTGGGGAGCTTCTTTTGCGGTTCCCTCCTCATCTGGGAAGGGAACTCAAAATAAAAAAGAAAATGGAAATGAAGTTGACAATGAAAATACAACTATTAATAAAAATTTAGTTGCAATGAAAAAAACCAGATTAAAAAATAAGGAAAAAAATAAGTTTAAATCTAAAGAAAAAAATAAGAAAATAGATAACCTTACGAAATTCCAGTCCCAGTGTTGAGATGTGTGGATCCTCTCCTGATGATCCTGCCTCTAGGACCCAGCCACGTTCCTTAGCAATAGACCTGAAAGAAAAAACAAAAAAGATTAAAACCTTAAAGAAACAAGATAATATTATTAAACATGTAGAATTAGACGCTGAAGTTTTACAACAAATGAATTCTCTCTTTGGACAACTTGTAGATTATGCAGATAGAAGTAAAAATTTCCATTTACAATCCAAGGGATTGATTGCCAAACTTGTAGATGGACCAAAAACTTTAACTCTGTCAAATAAGGATACAAACTCTATACGCTGTAGTGAACTAATTAATCAAATTCATAAGGAATCAAGCAAAATGGAAAAACCTATTTTAAGTCAAGTAGAATCTTCTCAAATTACTGAACCTACTCCTACACTATCACACCCCATCCAAGATAATACTTATATATTATTAGAACAACTTAAAAAACAGAACGAAGAATTACTAAAACAAAATCTTTTATTACAGAAAGAAAATAAAGAATTTAAAGAATTATTATTTGTTACATTAGGTATAGAAGGTAAAACTGACATTAACTCAAATGTGGAAAAAATCAAAGAAAATTTCAGACTTTCAATCCCGTTCTGAAAATACTAGACCCGGAAGAAAATCTAAACGGGGTGATAGAATCTAAAAAAGAGGAATCTGATGGTAACGGAATCGCAAAATTGAAAATTATTTCAGATACAACTAGAGAGAAATCTATTTCCCCTATAATTACTCAGGACCGAAAAAAGGCTAAAAAAGATCGCTCTCGTTCTGGAACTGGATCCGGACTATCGCACACCACTGGATTTACAGCTCACGCTCCACCTGTAGCAGCATTAACAAATAAAAATAAAATTCATAAACAAGCAGATAAAAACAAAATTAATAATAACAATAATTACAACAATAATAACGAAGATTCAATTAATACAAATCCATACCTCTTGGCTCTACATACTATTTATGACAAAATAATCTCTAATATACAGGATCTTCACAAAGAAACTTTAAGATTATCGGTTCCTAATACTTATGCCTCCGTCGTTCAGAACAAACATTATGAGGAATCCTCAATTTCATCTTCTGACCCAGAAGAAGATAACTCTGATGACTGGAATAAAGTTACGTACACAAAACAACACAGGAGTGCTCAACCTCCTCCTCAGGCAGATTATTCCAGGAATATACCTCCAGCTGACAATAACCCCCTTCACGGAAACACCAATGAACATACGCGAATCCGTAACACCACTCCGAAATGGGTGATTCCACGTGATTCCGATGCAATCATCATCTCAATGAAGACTGAAGATGGATACCATCAATCCTATTTCACAAAAAAATTTGTGAAACGGTCTTTAAATCCGAGAAGGTAAAACGGGTACGTAAAACGCGTACCGGGAAGTTACTAATGGAGATGCTTGAGGATGGAAACACCGACGAGTTACGCGGACAACTAGTCGAAAAATTAGATGAGCAACAAGAAGTCAAATTACTGCAAAAGACTTTCAAATTGGAAGTCCGGGATTTGGATCCCATGGTTGACAAAGAAACTGTGCTCCAGTCTCTAAGCTCCTCTTTGGGAATCAATCGTGGCAACTTCAAATTAAAGACAATTAGGTCAACACGGATCGGCACTCAAATTGCGGTTACAAAGTTACCAACCCGGTTTCTTAAAGATGTTATGGCTGTCGGAAAAATAATGATCGGCATGACCCGAGTGACATTAACCCCATCTCCTAAAATCATCAAGTGCTTCCGTTGCCATCATATAGGGCACTTTAGCACAAATTGTCGCGAGCAGATAAAAGACAATTTAAGATGCCGAAAGTGTGGAGTAGACGGTCACCAACAAGACAAATGCGAAAGTAATTTCTGTTGTCTGGTTTGTAAAAACAACCAGATGCCATTCAGACATCTTATCGGTTCAATGAATTGTCCCGAATATCGCCGCATAATTCGTTCCCTAAAAGAAGATTTTAACAGTTACCACCATGCGCATCTTACAAATCAACGCCAATCACAATAATCTGACGCACTCCTTCTTGGAGAAGGTAATATCGGATCAACAAATTGATATACTCTGCCTTCAGAGTTCTGGTGGAACAATGAAGTCACAGAAGCTAGAAATGAAGTAATTAAAACTCGTAGATCCATGCTAGGAAAAAAGGATTAGATATAACAAATAAAATTGATACTTACCGTGCAGCTAAACGAAAATTACATTTTAAAATTAATGACGCAAAACAGAAAGGGTGGAAAGACTTTATTCAACTTCTGGATGCTGATATCTGGGGAAGACCGTTTCAGGTCATCCGCAATTTCTATAAAAGCAAACTTCCACCTCCGATTGTTCTGGCTTCAGAAGCCAGAATAATTCTGGAGGAATTATTTCCTCGAGAAACTCTAGAGATTAGTTATGAACCATTTGATCCACTCCTTAAGTCTATTTATATTTCTAAAGAGGAAATTTTCGGTATCGCGGCAGAACTTGAGATTAAAAAAGCCACAGGACTGGACAAGTTACCTCCGGGTCTAATTAAATTTATCGCACAAAATGATCTAACAATTCTAACCAATTTATACAAAGCTGTATTTCTAGTAATTATCTACCACCTGCATGGAAACGATCTAGAGTCATACTTCTTCGGAAAAATAACGAAGATTCCCTAAGACCTGGAAACTTTCGTCCAATTTGTATTGGGGACAGTGTAAATAAAATTATGGAACGCGTTATAGAAAAGAAAATTTATGACCATCTTGGTGCACCAGCCTTTCACCCAATGGAATTCTGGTTCAGCAAGCGGAAATCTATCCTTGATGCCTTAAAATTACTTACATCAGTACTTCATTAATAATGAACATAATCAAAAAAACCTCTTTGGATTCTTAATTAGTTTGGACATTAAGAACGCTTTCAACAGCGTCTCTTGGTCTAATATTTTCGAATGCTTAGTTGCAAAAAATTTTCCAATACATCTACGGAATATTATTCAAAACTATTTCTCGAAACGCTTATAAAGCCTCCGATAAATGGATTTCCGTCCCCACAAAAAAGTGTTCTCCTTCGGTGATATCACCAATCATATGGAATTTATTATATGATGAACTCCTCAATTTAAACTTTCCTGATGGTGTCCGGGTAATAGCTTATACAGACGATGTCGCGATATTTTCCGCGCATCGCAGTCTCTACACACTTAAAAGAACTCTTGAATTCAATATTAATAAAATAATAGCTCCTTGGCTATCTAAGGGCCTCCAGTTAGCTCCACAAAAAACCGAAATTATAAGTTTTAACCGGAAATTTCTTCCCCCCGAGTTAACATTCAATATTCTTGGCTCAGAAATTCCTTTATCAAATAACACCAAATACCTTGGTGTCCTACTAAATAGACACCATAATTATTTTGCACACATTGATAAGGTCACAGAACGTGCTACAAAAGTAATGGGAGAATTATCCCGTTTAATGTACAATTCTTCCGGATCTAAATCCTCTGATCGTAGCCTATATTATAATATCGTACTATCCATTATAACATACGCTAGTCCCATATGGGCGCCTCGCGCAATATTGTTTGCTAGGAACAAATCTAAATTATTTGCAATACAAAAACTCGGCCTAAGCAGAGTAGCAAGGAGCTACAGGACTGCAGGACGTAAAGCTCTATGCGTTATAACTGGTCATTTACCAATTGAAAATTTATTAGATTCTAGAAATCAGTTATACAAAATCCATAATCAATACAAAATTCTTGACTCTGACAACGATGATTTGAGGGAATGGAAAACCGAAAATTTTAATATAAAAGAAACCAAATCCTTTCGAAAAGTTGGCACGTGTGGACAACCCAGTGGCAGGAACGAACACCAGAGTCTGAGTGGACGCGAAGACTTCTACCACGTCCAGAATTATGGAAGCAGAGGAAATTTGGCGAATTGAGTTTCCACCTAACTCAAGTTTTATCGGGTCATGGTGTCTTCAACACCTATCTTAAAAGGATCAAAAAGTCACCGGACGAATACTGCTGGTGCATTGGCACCCGCGACGATCTCGAACATACGGTGTTTTCATGCCTTAAATGGAGTTCCGAACGTGCAATTTTAGAATCTAAATTAAAAATGCCCTCTCCAGATTCCTTTCAGGATACCATATTAGAAAATCATAACAATTGGGTGTTGATTTCCGATTTTATTCATTTAATAATACGCTCCAAAGAGGAGGAAGAACGACGCCGTCAGCGGAACGCAAATACCACGTTGGATTAATCTTTTCATCTGGGAAAAAAAATGGTAGTAATAATGTTTTTGGCCAAGAAATTGGCGGTCTATTGACCGTCCCGGGTGAGGTTCAGGTTTTTAGTGGGTATGAGTACGCCGAACATCTGCGGCCCGAGCCCCACACTACCCCCTTCTGGAGTGTGCGTAAATGCATTTTCCCCCGCATCCGTAAAAAAAAAGATAGTCGAAAAATGCAAAACTAACCCGGTGGAAAGGCAAACAATGCAAAACTAACCTTGACTTTCTACCGAGTTAGTTTTGCATTTTTCGTGTTTGCGTCTGGTTAGTTTGGCATTTTTCGACTGTTTACCGAGTCAGTATTGCATTTTCGTAATGCTAACCCGGTAGAAAGTCGAAAAATGCAAAACTAACCCGGTAGAAAGGCGAAAAATGCAAAACTATCCTTGACTTTCTACCGGGTTAGTTTTACATTTTTCGTGCCTGCGGTTGGTTAGTTGTTCATTCTTCAACAGTTTACCGAGTTAGTATTGCATTTTCGTAATACTAACCCGCTAGAAACACGAAAATGCAATACTAACCCGCTGGATCCAGTAACTTTGTCTAACACAGTATACCATGCAATGAATAGTTTAGAAGATATTCGAAAAAAACTATTTTTATTATTTAAACCATTTGTTGTACGAGAAAATGTGAAGAGACATAAAATACGCAGGATGTAAAGATCTACAGACCTTGTCCCACACAGTTTTCGATGCAATGAATAGTTTAGAAGAAAATCCGTAATCCATGATACTAGGCAAACACGAAAAATGCAAAACTAACCCGGCAGAAAGTCAAGAAATTCAAATCTAACCCGGTAGATAAGCGAACAATGCAAAACTAACCTTGACTTTCTGCCGGGTTAGTTTTGCATTTTTCGTGTTTGCGACTGGTTAGTTTGGCATTTTCGACTGTTTACCGAGTTAGTGCTGCATTTTCGTAATGCTAAAACGGTAGAAAGTCGAAAAATGCAAAACCAACCCGGTGGAAAGGCAAACAATACAAAACTAACCTTGACTTTCTACCGAGTTAGTTTTGCATTTTTCATGTCTGCGGCTGGCTGGTTTGGCATTTTTCGACTGTTTACCGAGTCAGTATTGCATTTTCGTAATGCTAACCCGGTAGAAAGTCGAAAAATGCAAAACTAACCCGGTAGAAAGTCGAACAATGCAAAACTATCCTTGACTTTCTACCGGGTAGTTTTACATTTTTCGTGTCTGCGGTTGGTTAGTTTTAGGAGGAAAAGTGGTGAGACAAAAAAGACGCGAAATTTGAAGACCTACAGACTTTGTCTCATACAGTTTTCGATGGAATGCATAGTTTCGAAGATATTTGAGAAAAACCATTTTCACAATTTTCCATTTACATTTCCTCAATTTTCTCGAAAACCATTTGTTGTACGAGGAAATGTGAAGAGACATAAAATGCGCAGGATGTAAAGATCTACAGTCTTTGTCTAACACAGTTTTCGATGCAATGCATAGTTTCGAAGAAAATCGAGCAAAACCAACTAACCATCGAAATTTTCGACATTTTCTCAATCTTCGCGGAAACCGTTAGTTTTAGGAGGAAAAGTTACGAGACAGAAAAGACGCGAAATTTGAAGACGTAGAAGACCTTGAAGAGTTAGTATTGCATTTTCGTAATGCTAACGCGGTAGGAATATCTATTAATACCAATATTTAATCAATAGTTAATATCTGTCGAAATCGTTTTGCGAACCACCGGTAAAAGCAACGCGCCCGATGGTCCGCGGATCACAGTTTAAGACCCACCTAGATCATTGATTTGATCTAGATCATTGATTTCGTATTGGAAATCTCGAGAAAATGACCTTGAGCAAAAGATGATTCCGCACAGAATGTGTCCTAACATAATTCTATGTAGATACAGGTACATGTCTGTATTATAAAGTTCATTTTTAATAGGCAAGAAAATGTTCGCTTAGAAACAGAACATGGCATTAACAATTCGAGATTATCTATTATTTATTTAACAAATGCGATACAAGTCGGTATCCTGTCTATCTGACATCATTTATTTTCGAGCTAAAATCGTCCGAAAAACCAGCAGCACAGAAAATCGCGATGCGTATCAAGGACGTGGAGGGAAAATCCTTCCCAGGAAATGTATAGATTGCGTGGGCTCTTCCCTTGGCGACCAAAGTGAGTTCTAGCAATCACAAATATAATATTATTGCCTGCGCTCGAGCTTGGCTGCACAGAGCCCATACTTAAAAAACGAAAGTTTGTATAATTTTTAGAGAAAACATATTAGAAATGACATTTCTGTGTCGTCTGGCGGTTTTTAACATTATAATAAATTATATATCCCGAAAATCATTTGTAAACAGTGTCGAACGAACATAAATGAAAGTTATCTTTAAAGAATTTATTTTACTTTCATTGGTTTGGACAATTAATAAACAATTGTTGGCAACCATGAACTTTCATACATGTGTTCACACCTGCATGATGAGACCTCTGGCGGCAGACCCCTGGCGGCAGATCCCTGGCGGAAGGGGTGCTCAAGTTTTCAGCCGCCAGAAGAAGTTTAACCGCGCTATGTATCGCACACGTTGCATATTATTTTCATATTAAATATATATTCTTTCATTTATTTTATTAAGTACTCGTGGTCCAGCCTCATTTATTAACCATCAACAATACGTCGGAATATTAAAACAAGCACACTACTACTAACCAGCATACTAGTATTAAAACAAACATACTAGAACATTTACATTTTTCACCTAATATCCAATAGTTTATATCTTAAACCATTTTTGGACGAGTAGTCTCAACCGATCTTTAGTGGTGATCTATGATACCAATCTTCTTTGATCATATCTGCAGCCTTTTCAGCTATCATAATAGTTGGGGCATTTGTACTTCCAGAAACGATATTCGGCATAATCGATGCATCTATCACTCGCAGTCCCTTAATCCCGTGTAAGTCTAAGTCTGGCGTCCATGACAGCCATCTTGTCGGACGCTGGACCCATCTTGCTAGTCCCAACCGGATGATAAATCGTCATTGTGTAGAATCTTGCGAAGCATTTCCAGTAATCGATCGATGGAAATTCGAACGAGAAGCATTCTGGGATTCGATTCGGATTCGCTGTGGCATTTAGGCTTTTCAAACTTGGGGTCTGGCTGAGCTTATATATGAAGTCCGCACCTTCTGCCTGTAATGATCAAGAAATCATTTTTGTTAATATACTAATGAACTGGAATCGCTCAATCAAAAGTTCGTCCTTCAAAATATCCAAAAATTGAACTGACAAGCTTGTAAGTACAAAACAATACAATGAATGAAGATTACTTGCCAAAACATCCAGGTCGTGTGGATGATGAAAGTAATTGGGAACGATTTTCGGATGCTCGTCCAAGTCTTTCGAGCGCAGCTTAATGTACTCTCTGCTACGAGGCCTCAACAAAAGCGGAATGCCGCCGTATGAACTCTTGTACAGGATGTTCTCGTACATTTTCGCGTAGAAATCATCCATAACGCCGGTAACCACCTTTGCGGAAACGCCACCATCGGAAGAGTCTGTTATAGTTTCCAGGAGTATCTGTACATCAGGATAATCGTCTGTCTTGTTGGCATACCTGAAACAACATTTATTTGCCGTATTAAGAACAAGCTCTACCCTTTCTTTTATTAATGATATATTTTACTCTATCGCTTTCATCAATACTTCCTTTACGGAATTTATATGAAACGAGATGTTTTAAGATTAAAATCTTTTTGAAACATGTTAGACACACATGTATAAGACATAACTACCATAACGAAATAAACGTGGTCATATGATAACTTCAATATAAAATCAGCACTTTTAAGTTTACAAAATTTTAAAAAAATCGATCTTGCAGTCAAAAATTCAGAAAAAATTAACAGTCGTGTAGAGTATTACACAGAATGTTCATGAATTTTTTCGTAATGTTTTGTTAAGCGAAACGTAAGAAGCAGAGCATAATTCATTGAACCGTGCTCACCCTATAACTACCCTTGTGATCGGGTTACAGATTTGAAACTTGCCGCAGAAGGTTTTCTTTGGCCGACCTATCGAATGATATGAAGAAAGATCAATTTATTTTGCGGACACATTTGACCCCATTATCCAGCTACATCCTTTATTGAAATATTTATTCATTACTGCAACAGAGTACTTACTTGGTATTAATAAACGCCATATCCTCACTAAAAGGCACCGTGTACAAGGGTCCTCTGTGGTTTAAAGCGAATTCCTCAGAAGTTTGCATATTTGCTTCATCCAGCGCAATGAAACTAAAGTTTGTCCGGATAATTCGCTGGCGGAGTAATTAGATAGGCCATACCACCAATCGCGACGTGATCCTGAAGATTTTCACCGACGCCGGGTGCATCGTGCACAGTATCCACCCCTACATCATTTAAATGATCTTTTGGACCGACACCAGATAACATCAACAATTGTGGCGATTGTATAGCACCAGCGTATAAAATAACCTCGCGTTTTGCTTTGACCGTGCGGCGCACTAAGCCAAATAGAAATTGGACACCATATGCCGTCTTTGTATCAGGGTCTGTAAAAATAATCTACAGTTACATTTTCTGCTGGATATTCTTGCTAAAAGTAAAATTAGTATACTTAGTTCTAATTAAAAGAATTCCACGCTTTCATTTTAATTAAAACTAAATTAAAATTAATATTAAAATCAATACAAAAGATTATAAACGAAGAGGATCAAAGGTGGGCACACTACAACATAATTAAAAGGAATTTCCAATGAACACGAACACGTCTGCACTTACCTATCAGTATCTTCTCCGCACGCGAATCTACGCTCACATGCAGATTTTCTCTTTTCAAAGCGGACCGAAGGAAAGCTTTTGCAGTGCTGCATCGTAAACCGTCTTTCACAGTACCGTAGGAATAAGTGAATCCGGTTTGAGTGGCTCCATTGACATCCACGACAT